>UESW01005098.1:357601-388089 GCA_900491605.1 Calamus simplicifolius | reverse complement strand
CTTTTATGGATGAATTTATTACTCGGTTGTTGCCGAGCCTTCAGAAATATATCACTCGGTCTTTGGCCGATGCTCTGGGAATTTATTACTCGGTTGTTGCCGAGCCTTTAGAAATATATTACTCGGTTGTTGCCGAGCCTTCTCAAGATGCTACTCGGTTGTAACCGAGGCTTCCAAATATTAATTGCTACTCAGTTGTAACCGAGGCTTCAAATAATAAATTGCTCGGTGTTGCCGAGCCTTCAAATAACAAATAACTCGTTGTTGCTGAGCCTTCCCAAGATGCTACTCGGTTGTAACCGAGGCTTCCAAATAATAAATTACTCGGTGTTGCCGAGCCTTCAAAGAATTACTCGGTATTTTCGAGCCTTCAAGATTATATTTTACTTGGCGCTGCCAAAGTTCGGAGACCGTTACTCGGTTGTAGCCGAGCCTTCAAGATTATATTTTACTGGCACTGCCAAGGTTCGGAGACCGTTACTCGGTTGTAGCCGAGCCTTCAAGATTATATTTTACTTGGCGCTGCCAAGGTTCGGAGAAATTGTTGCTCGGCCCAGCCGAGGTTCGGAGATTTTTTACTTGGCCCTGCCAAGGTTCGGAGAATTTGTTGCTCGGCCCAGCCGAGGTTCGGAGAATTTTTACTTGGCCCGGCCAAGGTTCGGAGAATTATTGCTCGGCCCAGCCGAGGTTGGAGATTTTTTACTTGGCCCTGCCAAGGTTCGGAGAATTTGTTGCTCGGCCCAGCCGAGGTTCGGAGAATTTTTACTTGGCCCGGCCAAGGTTCGGAGATTTTTACTTGGCCCTGCCAAGGTTCGGAGAATTTGTTGCTCGGCCCAGCCGAGGTTCGGAGAATATTTTACTTGGCCCTGCCAAGGTTCGGAGAATTTGTAGCTCGGCCCAGCCGAGGTTCGGAGATTTCCTGTGCAAATAGGCAACTCGGTCGTGCCAAGGATTGGTGAGCAGCACATGTTTCTTTTCGCAATCTTTGGCAATATAATGTGTGATGATTCATGTTGTAAATTATGAAATACGTGCCGACAGGAAGGTATAATAAGGCATATCAAAATGGACTTATAGAGGACATACCCTATTGATAATACTTACAAGATTGTCCGAGTTTCACGTCTGGGGGACAGACTTTCCGTTTAGATCTTGCAGCTTGTAGGTTCCCGGTCCAATGATCTCCGCCACTTGGTAGGGGCCTTCCCAATTTGGTGCCAGTTTTCCTTGCTCCAGCGGTTTGGAGACAGATGCTTTCCGGAGAACAAGGTCGCCTGTCAAGAAGATCTCCCTTTGACTCTAGAGGCATGATAGCATCCGTGGATAGGGGGGTCCTATCTCCACGGGGATGACAGCTTCTACGCCGAAGGCCATCCGGAACAGGGTCTCGCCTGTGAGAACTCTCTGTGTGGTGCGGTAGATCCACTGGCCGAGGTTGAAGCTGGACGTTGGACTTCTATGAAGCATGGAGTAAAGAACTCCTTGTCTTGGCTTTATGACGCCATCCTTCCTCACGCAAAGGTGCCTAGGGGGCAATGTGGCAGCCATAAATGCCTTAATGATGGAAGGAGATAAGGCATTAAATGCAGGTAGATGCACATGGCCTTTATGAGGCCATAAATCCCTTGGTGCGCATAGCTCGGCTATGGAAGCTGATTTGTTGTGCCAAGGCAGGGAGAAGGCGGAGACGGCGTCGAGTCGTGGCGAGAGGACATCGGAGAGATGGATCGGGCCCGCCGAGATCTGGGGAGATCCTTGTCGCAGCCCCGTTGCGGGACTGGTCTGGCCTCCTTAGGTTGATATGGGGGGTCCGCAACTCCATGCGGACCAGGAGAAGCGGCTGGAGAAAGAGGAGCTGCGGCCTCTTCGAGGAGGCATGGAGCAGGGGCAGCTATAACTGGATGGGGAGCTGTAAGGCACTCCTGAACTAGACGGGTCAGGGCTTGGACCTGCTGGATCAGGGTGGCGAACTGGTCCTGGGTCACTGGGACAGCTGTGGCGACGGAGTCTCAGCTGGTGGCGGCGGGCAGTGCCACGATACTCATCGGATCGGGTCTCTCGGAGGCGACCCGGTCCTGGGCTTTAGAAGTTGCCCTTCTCCGATTAGCCATTGGAGAGGTTCTCTTCCAGATCGAGATCCTTGTCTCCTTTTTTCAAGTTTAACGGGACTTGAGGCCCTTCCTCTAGCGCCAATCTGTTGCCGCTGAATCTGTCCTCCGGTTCGGGCGCGATCGGGCTGCAGCGTGGGCTCCCTCCTGGGTGGACCTGCAAGACAGTCCTCACGCAAGAGGCGTTGGGGGTGGCCCTCTGCGGAAGACCCTCCGATGCCCAAGTCAGTGGAGACCAGCAATCAACAAATATGGGGAGAAGGATCCCCCAGGAAGAGTTCCTCCGAGCTCTCGTGGGAGCTTTCATGGCGGAGTGTGAGAACTGCGAATGAAAAATGGGCATAGAATAGCCGTACCTGAGAGGCTTGAGGGTGGTAGTATTTATAGGCGGTCACCTGACTTCTTGGACGTGCTCTGGATGAGGTCTGAAAGTTGTTGGGATTCGAAACGGATTCGAATCAGGTTGTTACAGGGCCGGTAGGATCCATATCTGGTTAGTTAGAGGATCGACGGCTGGGAGGCGGGGAGAGCTGATCGATGGCTCGAGACTCAGTAGCTGCGTGGTCCCTAGGCCACTATTGTAGGTCCTAGGCCACGTTTTGGCATGATTCCTTATTTGGAATCTTATTCTGTTATAGTGAATTTGAACTCTCCCGCGCCAGATTCCACATAGGTGTTTTGAACGTTGTGGTTCAGTCATCATGGCTGGCGGAGGCTCGGCGAAGATAGGTGCCGAGGCATAAAGGGCGAACGTGGCAGCCATAAATGCCTTAATGCAGGGAAGAAAATAAGGCATTAATGCCTTAAAGCAGGTGGATATATGTGGCCTTTATGAGGTCATAAATGCCTTGATGCAAAAGACATAGCGTGGTTGCGGAGACCGAACTATATTTGCCGAACTATATTTGCCATGTTGGCCGAGCTATATTGCCTGAGCTATGTTGAAGCTGGCTGATGCTGAGGCTGGCCGAGCTATGCTGGCCGAGCTATGCTGAAGCTGGCTGAGGCTGAGGCTGGCCAAGCTATGCTGGCCGAGCTATGTTGGCCGAGCTATGCTGGCCGAAGTATATTTGCCAAACTATATTTTTCGAGGCATGTTGGCCGAAGTATACTTTCTCCTCTCTTTTTATTCCATTAAATGCTGGCTAAGTCATTATGACCGTTTCTGCACGCTCCAGCCTATTGATTTGACTTCCAGATATTAATGAGAGGGCCCTTAAGAGAACCCACGCAAATGACATGGCCCTTTTTTTTCCCTCTTGTTCTCTTTCTTCATTATGAGGAGACTCTTATTGCTAGAATGTCGTGCTAGCCGGCCAGCTGGCAAGCAGGGCATTTGGACTAGGTGCGACCCCATCGCCGATGTGAATGGTCAACAATGTAATAACGATTTTATCCCTCATCAACTTTAATTTACTTTTTTTTAGCTCAATTTATTGAGCTAAAAATTCTACTTTTAGCAAGCAAATAGCCAATAAACAAATATAACCCTAAAAGTTACGTTTCTTTATTGAAAGAGTATTTCATAAACACTTGCTATTTTACCAATCGAAATAACTTAAAATGAATTTAATAGATATTTTATTTCATAATTGTATATTGATTATATTATATGATTTTTTTAAAAAGAATTAATATGTTTATTGTAACATCGTTGTGTTTGAAAAAGCTTGAGTGCTTGATGTTCTTGATAATGCACTGCTAAAAAAAAAGAAAAAAAAAAAAAAAAAAAAAGAAAAAAAAAAAGAAGAAGAGGGGAAGGGTTTTGCAGCCACCAAATCTCTTGCAAGTTGTGGCAATGAAATAAATTATTATCAATAATTATATTATTGGCACTAAAATAGACTTTGAAATCAGGATTAAATGGATCCAGATGAACCAAGATGAAGGGAAACACCCATTGTGGGGTACCTCAATGGATTTTAAATAAGTTGTTGGCTTCAAGAGTAAACTCTAGATAATTAGTTAGAGGAAGTGGAAAAAAAGAAGAGTGGTACTCTACATTTTGAAGGTAATTAAATAAGACATGAAAGTAATTATCATTCAAAAAAGTTATAAAAAGGGATGATATCAAAGTAGAAGAGAACCTCAATCTCAACCTTTACAATAATGACAACGTAATATAATCCTTCCAAATACTTTGACAAACAGTTGCATTGGATAGGATCTTTTGTAAAATCTAAGGTCTTTTTCTCATATGTTTCAAGGTTTGTCTACTTACATGAATATTCCTAACCAGTTGTACTAAAATCAATTGGAATTATAGTAAGATTTTCTTTAACTTTGTATTTGTTCCCTTCATGCGCATTTAAACTCGTTAATTTCAAAGTCCTCTTTTACAAGGCAAAAAAAAAAAAGTTGAGTTAGAGGGAATAACCTATCCTTTAGAATAATAATTATTTGATTTACCTTTCATCATCTTTCTCGTAATTAAGTTGAGGTAGAGACATAAGACGGACTAATGGCAAGCACCCTTTTCTTGTTATGGAAGGTATGGGATGCGTGTTTTGTGAGACGGAAGGAGCGAACGGTTCATGACAAATGAGTCACACAAAGAGTAAAATAACGTAATCAAACTAAAATTTCTTTCTCAAAGCATAATCATATAAGAAATAATGTCCTAGGCAAATGGAGATTTCTTTCATAAAAAAAAAAAACAACAAACATATTGCTGGAAATCAAATTTTGAAGGTATAATTTTCACAATAGAGTTCGCTTTATATTGTGGAGTAGCTATTCTTATTTTTTCGTATATTTTTCTAACAAAGCTATATAATTTGTAATTTTTTATTCTTTATGCTAAATGATGGTCAACAAAACATAAATTTTTTGATTAATACTATAGCATTCTAAGCCGCGTGACCTTTATGGGAGGGTTAAATTAAGAAATAAATTTCATTGCCATGCGCAACATCTTTTTAAGCTAATATATATAATTGTATTACATTAACTTAATAACAACCGTTAATGTTTATGGTAAAAATTTTTATGCTTCTTTTTTGCTTTTGATCATGCAAAAATTTTTTTTTTTGAATACGAATATTTGAAAAGAGCAACATGTGAAGGCATATTCTAATACCAATGAAAAGGTATTTAAAGATCACAATATAACACTTCTTCCCCAATCTCTACGTCATAGGTATTTAGGCTTATTGTGCCTAGCAACATTAACTATTAGGACATATCAAACAATCATAAACTCACGGTCCTCTTTTTGATTTATGAAGGCTAAGGTTTTTAATTTTGCACCGTTTCAATTGAAACATTTCGTTTTGATGGCTTATCGGAAATGATAAGCCCTATATTTCACTTCAAAAGATATTTTTGGCTGTGTTGGCATGTTTCGACCATTTCAATAAAATATGTTTGAAAACTAATTTATGAATTCTTAAACATTTCAAGGCCATTTAAAAATATATATATATATTAAAAAACATTAAATCCTACCTATATCTTGTTATCTCTTATTTTAGCCGTACCTCTTAATCTCTTTTCTTATCATCTCTCTTACTTTTTTTTCCTTCTAAATTATAGCATCAAATATTTGATAGCATTCAAGAAAGCATCTAACAAGATTAAAGATTTAAGATTAGGTTCTTTTCTCTCTTTTTCATTAGATTTTTTTTATTTTTTATTCTAATTTTTTTGAATTGATATTTTCATTAGGTTGATAGTAATTTGTAGTAATTTTTTATTCTTTTCGATTTTTTCTTCTTTCTCATCAATTTAATATAATATTTAAATTAGTTAAATTGATGATTACCTGCAATGTTTTATTTTATAGATTTTTTTCTTGCGAATGTTGTGCTTTTTCAGTACTATTATTGGTTGTATGCTTGTTTATCTCCGTTGGTCTTAAGGTTTTGTGTAGATAAGTCTCTCAGATTTTTTGTAGTGTACATTTTGGCTTGGGAGGCTTGGCATCCTACTAGCAAAATCAACTACTTGTATGAATCCTAAGTCATCAACGAGATTGACTTAAACTATCATTAGTTTTTCACTAAACTTCTTAATAATGCAGAATGAATTGATGCTACAATATTAATTTCCTTATAGCAAAGTTCATTTATAGAAGTTATTCAGCTTCCAAAGTATATTATTGTTAATGATGAAAACTATAAATTGTAAACATAATTTTAATCTTTAATATTTATTTTTCTATTATTATTTTTTATTAAAATATAAATTATATATATATATATATATTCATAATAAATACTTCGGTACCAAAATATTTCATTTCATAAGCTAAAACGAAACAAACCAAATTGATAACTTTGGTGGAGATGCCTCGCTCGATGCTTAAGCCATTGCCAGCACTGGCCCGGCACAGCACATGCTACTCATTGCAGACGAGGATTGATACTTATATTGTCTGTGATCAGCAAACAAAATTTATACCCATTGCTCCCTTTCTGGCTGGTCCTTTAGGACCCATGTATCTCACCTTCTTTTTGCAGATGACTGTATTCTTCTGGGCCAGGCGCCTGTTCGTAATGCTGTTAGTTATGCTTCTCTTATACAGTGCTACTGCTGTGCTTCGGGGCAGAAGGTCAATTTAGAAAAGTCCTCCATTTGTTTCAGCCCAAAGACCTCCAGATCCACCAGGGAAGCCATTCACCAAGCTTTGGGTATCTTAACCAAGGCTGATGGGCTGTCATATTTGGGCATCCTGGTGTTGGGGAGGCATCCACGCATTAGTGATTTTGCTATTATTGAGAGACGCATTCGGGATCGGATTGATGGTTGGCAGATCACCAGCTTATCCATGATGACTAGGATCACTCTTATCCGCTCTGTCCTTACGTCCCTTCCTATGCATCTTATCTCTAATGTTGCGGTCCCTATCACTTGTTTGCGAAGGATGACTAGAGCGATAGTTCATGGACTTTCTAGTAGGGCTTTCTACGCAAGACTATCACGGCATTCATCTTCAGGCTTGGGATTTGATTTGTATGCCTTTGCATAAAGGAGGTCTTGGTATTCAGTCCCTGCTTGTGAGGAGAGACGCTTTGATGGTGAGACATGCTTCGAGGTTTCTCCTTGAGCCTCACTATCTCTAGAGTTCATTTATACGAGCTAGATATGGTGATTGGTCCCCTGCTATGGCTCATCAGCCTTTGCGATGACACTCCTTTTGGAAGGAGGTGTGTCATCATGCTCCGTCTATTCTGAGCAATATATCGTGGATGATTGGTGATGGCTCCTCGGTTGATGTCATTCAGGACAGTTGGATCATGGATCTCCTCCTTTCCTGTTGGCCATCCTTTATTAGCATGGATGTTCCGTAGCATATGAGGGTGCAGGATCTCATCATTCAAGATCTTTCCTCTTGGAATACCTCTGTGGTGACCAGCTTATTTGGGGAAGAGCTTGCTCGTTAGATCCTTTCTATTCCCCTCACCTTGGGATACATTCCTGATATGAGGTTATGGAGGAGATCTTGTTTGTCCAGGGCCCCCACTAGGGACCTTATTGGAGTTTTTAGACACCAGTTTCGGGATTCACGGGATGCGAATTGGATATGGAAGCTCCATGTTCATCCCAGAGTCCAATTATTTATATGGAAGATATTGTGGGTCTGTCTTCCTTCTTGCTCTTTGCTGTCGAGAAGGGGTCTTCATATTGAGGCGGTGTGTCCGCTGTATGGGCAGAAGGAGGAGACTATTGATCATGCCATTTTTATATGTCCCATTTTATGTGGGATTTGGACGAAAATGAGTTATGATTGCAGAGTGGATGATTCTGGTTTCTTATGTTCCCCTTTCCTTGATGCTCTCCGAAGGACTACTAGACAACGCAACGTCCTTTGGGCTATCACTGCCTATCAGATCTGGCTATCGTGGAACCTGCTTATCTTTACTAATGAGACAATTTTCTCTCACAGATTAGAGCAGAAGGTCAGATCTATGGTGGCTGAAAGTGCTTCTCTTCTCAATGGTTCTGATTTTTATAACCTTGGTCACTGGGGCTCCTCTACTGTTTCGGCAGCAAACCGTCGTACGGTTTATATCTCTTGGGAGCTCTCCCTCCAGGATTTGTAAAAATCAACTTTGATGGAAGTGTTCATAGTAGACTGGCTGGATTTGCTTTTATTATTCGGGGACTGATGGACCCTTGGCGGCGGGTGGTTTTGGCTCTCTTGATTCTTCTGTCCCATGGTCAAACTTTATGCAGTATGGGCTGGCATCTCCCATGCTGTTAGGCAGCTTTATGCCCATTGCCTATTAATTGAGGGGAATTCTCTCTCTGTTATTCAGTGGCTTCGATTGGGATTCTATGATCAGATCTCCATCAACCCTATTCTCAGTGATATTCAGGCTGCTCTGCAGGGTCTTTACAGTGTCCACATCCGGCACATCTACCAAGAGGCAATTCTGCGGCAGATTGGGTTGCGGCTGCTATGGCCCAGCACGGGAGATTTTGAATTTGGAAGCAGAATGATCCCTGTCCCTATGCTCTTACACAGATTTTGTACTCTGTCAGGGTGGCTCGCCGGAGTTCGTCTAAGGATGGCAAGTCTCTCGCCAGGATGGTGGTGGCTCCTGGTCTTGCCCCGGCCAGTTCGGGAATGGAGACTATGCAAGCTGTGGATGGATCCAAAGCTTCCACGGGCGTGCCGGTTGAGCAAGACTGTACCGGTTTTAACAGTCTTAAGAAGGCCGAGGAGAAGAATGTTCAGACTAGTGATCCTGATCTTCAGCTCTCAGTGATCCATAATTTCAAGTCTAATAATCCCTTTGCCCTGCTGAATGTGGGTAATTGGGATGGTATGTCCTCAACTCGGATTGATGTCAATCCGGGTCCTTCGAAGCGCCAGGCCTACGGAGTCCCACCCTCAGCGGACTTCCTTCAAAAGTGACAAACGGAAAGGTAAAGGCACTGCTTTGCTTTCTAATGGATCCAAGGAAAAATTTAATCAAGCTGCTAGTTTGAACCTTGGTCGAGGTCCTATTTCTACTGGTAGCAGGTCTGAGCAGGCTCCCTCTGGTCAGGAGTCAGGTGGTATTGTGAAGGGGGCCCAGTTGTCTAAGGATGGGATTCCTAATCATGATGTGGTCCTATCTCGCCTCAAATCGGCAATTCAGGGTCAATCGAAGGATCCCGATTTCTCAGATGCTGGATCTCATGCTGTTGTAGATGCATCTGAGGAAGCTGCCCAACGGGATGATAATCCTAGGAGGGACTGTAATATGCAGTTGATTGTGGATGGTTCCCTACCATCGGGGTGCCTTTCTGATTCGGTAATGGAGGAAGACCAAGTTGGTCAATACCCTACCCCCAATTGTAAATGAAAATCCTTATATGGAATGTCAGAGGAGCTTGAAAACCGTCTTTTCGATCCTCTTTTGGTAGACTTCTGCAGATTCACAATTTTGATATATGTATTTTAACGAAAACCCGTTTATCGGGTGACAAGCTTGGTCCGTTTTCAGAGACAGACTGCTAGTACTTGGTCTTCTTATGCTGTGGAGTCCGAGGGTCTTTCGGGTGGATTGTTGCCTTCTGGCGTCACTCTACGGTTTCTGTTAATGCCTTTCACCAGTGTAATCAACAGATCACTCTTCTTGTCTCGGAAGGGTCTGCTGATCCCTGGCTTCTCTTTCGGATTTATGCCAGCACTGACTTCAGGGAAAGGCGTGTTCTTTGGACTGAGATTCTCTCCCTCCTTAATCAGGGTATTCCGTCCATTGTGGCTGGTGACTTTAATTGTATTGTTGCTGCTAATGAAAAGAGAGGTGGTAGACAGGTCACTGATTCAGCGAATATCTCTGAGTTTAGATCGTTTATTTCTTCAACTAGTCTGTTGGATCTGGGGTTCTCTGGAGCCCAATTCACCTGGTGTAATAATCGCTAGGGTTCAGCTCGTGTTTGGGAAAGGTTGGATAGAGCCTTGGCTAATGCTCAGTGGACTCAAATGTTTCCCTCTGCCTCTGTCACTCATTTGTCCAGGATTGCGTCTGATCACTGTCCCATTTTGATTTCCACCGATTCTGCTCCTCATCATCGACGACAGTTTCGATTTGAGCAATTCTGGACGTCCTACCCTTCGGCTCATGCTATTATTTCTCAGGTCTGGCATTTACCTGTGAGAGGTAATGCTATTTACCATCTCTCTAGACGCTTGGAGTTGGTTAGGCGTCGGCTGACTAATTGGAGCAGAATAGTGGTTGGCAATTTAATTAGGCAGATTGAGCATGTTGAAGCTGACATTTCTCTTATTCAAGAACGGGAGGACCGAGATGGCTGTCTATCTGATCTTGATCTTTCTTCTCTTCGATCCAAGCTGGCTCTTCACCACTCCCTTCTGCTGCAGCAGGAGATTTATTAGAGGCAGCGATCCAGGGTTCAGTGGATTCGGGAAGGAGACAGTAATACCAGGTTCTTCCATCAGGCCACTTTAAAGCGTCGGGCAGCCAATAGAATCAGGAGATTAGTTGATGAGGAGGGCATTCTCCCAGATGACCCTGTCATTATCCATGATCAGTTACTTCAGTTTTTTCAGTCCAGATGGATTGAGTCATCTGGTGTTGGGGCTCCTGTGTTCCGGGTTCCTCCTTCTAAGAAGGTCTTTGAGCACCAGAATGTCCTTTTGACTAGACCGATCACGGTGGAGGAGATCCGTCTGGCTCTATGGGACCTTGGGCCTACCAAGGCGCCTGGCCCTGATGGCTTTCCGCCATTATTCTTCCGTCATTATTGGGACATTGTTGGTCAGGAGGTCACTCAGGCTATTCAGAGTGCTTTTCTCTCCAAATCTATCCCTACTGATTGGAACCGCACTCTTGTCACTATGGTGCCGAATCGCCCTGATGCTTCTTCCCCTCATCATTTTCGGCCGATTAGCCTGTGCACTACTCTTTATAAGATCTGTGCCCGCCTTCTTGTCTCTCGGCTGCGTGTGGTGATTCCTCAGCTCATCTCGGATGAACAAGGGGCTTTCATTAGAGGTCGGAGTATCTCCGATAATGTTCTCATTGCTCAGGAGTTCATGCATGATCTTCAGAGAGCCTCGGCCAGTCAGTGTCTTATGGCAGTTAAGCTGGATATGGAGTGCGCCTATGACAGATTGAGTTGGGGTTTCTTGCATCGAACTCTAACTGAGTTTGGTTTTCACGACTTTTCATTGACTAGATTATGACCTGCATCCAAAAGCCATCTTTCTCTCTGAGTATTAATGGTATGCAGACTAGTTTCTTTCACTCGACTGTGGGTTTGAGACAGGGATGCCCTTTATCCTCATTTCTGTTTGTCCTGGCTGCGACGACCTTTCCCGTGCTTTTCATCAGGCTCAACAGGACTGCCGCATTGCTCCATTTTTGTCTGGACCTTCAGGTCCTTCTGTCTCTCACCTTCTTTTTGCAGACGATTGTATTCTTTTGGGCCGGGCGTCTCTTCAAAATGCTGCTAGTTATGCTTCTATTATTCAGTGCTATTATTGTGCTTCGGAACAGAAGGTCAATCTAGAAAAGTCCTCGATTTGTTTCAGCCTGAAGACCTCCAAGTCTACCAGGGATGCTATTCACCAAGCTCTGGGTATCTTTACTAAGGCTGATGGGTTGTCATATTTGGGAATCCCAGTGTTGGGGAGGCGTCCTCGCATTAGTGATTTTGCTCTTATTGAGAGACGCATCCGGGATTGGATTGATGGTTGGCAGGTCACCAGCTTGTCCATGATGGCTAGGATCACTCTCATCCGCTCTGTCCTTACGTCCCTTCCTATGCATCTTATCTCTAATGTTGCGGTCCCCATCACTTGTTTGCGAAGGATAGAGAGCTGGTTTAGGGACTTTCTGTGGGCTTCTATGCAAGATGGTCATGGCATTCATCTTCAGGCTTGGGACTTGATCTGTTTGCCGTTGCATGAAGGGGGTCTTGGAATTCAGTCCCTGATTGTGAGGCGAGATGCGCTGATGGAGAGACATGCTTCGAGGTTTCTCCTTGATCCTCTGTTTCTGGAGTTCCTTCATGCGAGCTAGATATGGTGATTGGTCTCCAGTTATGGCTCATCTACCTTCGCGACGACATTCGTTCTTTTGGAAGGAGATGTGTCGTCATGTTCCATCTATTCTGAAGAACATCTCGTGGATGATTGGTGATGGCTCTTCGGTTGATGTTGTTCAGATAGTTGGATCACAGATCTCCCTCTTCCCATTGGCCGTCTTTTATCAGTATGGATATTCCGCAGCAGATGAGGGTTAAGGACCTCATCAGTCAGGATCGCTCCTCTTGGAATACCTCTTTGGTGATTAGCTTGTTTGGAGAGGAGCTTGCTCGTCGGATCCTTTCTATTCCCCTTACCTCGGGTCATACTCCTAATATGAGGTTATGGAGGAGATCTTGTCTATCCAAGGCCCCCTCTAGGGACCTTATTGAGGCTTTTAGACCCCAGCCCCAGGAATCGAGGGATGGGAACTGGATATGGAAGCTCCCTGTTCATCCTAGAGTTCAATTATTTATTTGGAAAGTCATGTGGGACTGTCTTCCTTCTTGCTCTAAGTTGTCGAGAAGGGGTATTCATATTAAGGCGACATGTCCGCTGTGTGGCCAGGAGGAGAGACTATTGATCATGCCATTTTTAAATATCCTATTTTAAGCAGGATCTGGATAAGAATGAGGTATGATTGCAGAGTGGATGATTCTGGTTCCTCGTGCTCCCCTTTCCTTGATACTCTCCGCAGGACTTCTAGACAGTGCAATGTCCTTTGGGCTATTACTGTTTACCAGATCTGGCTGTCGCGGAACCTGTTGATTTTTTTCTGAAGAGATGGTTTCCCCTAATAGAATAGAACAGAAGGTCAAATCTATGATGGCTGAAAGTGCTTCTCTTCTCAATGGTTCTGACTTTTATAACTTTGGCCACTGAGACTCCCCTGCTGCTCTGGCAGCGAACCGTCGCACGGTTTATATCTCTTGGGAGCCCCCCGCCAGGGTTTGTAAAAATCAACTTTGATGGAAGCGTCCGAAGTAGATTGGCTGGATCTGCTTTTATTATTCGGAGGACTGATGGTGCCTTGCTGGCGGCGGATGGTTTTGGTTCCTTTGATTCTTTTGTACCCATGGTTGAGCTGTACGCAACTTGGGCTGGCATTTCTTATGCTGTTAGGCAGCTTCATACCCAATGTTTATTCATTGAGGGGACTCTTTCACTGTTATACGGTGGCTTCGATTGGGGTTCCATGATCATGTCCTCCTCAACCTTATTCTCAATGATATTCAGGATGGCCTGCAAGGTGTTCACAATGTTCAGTTCCGGCATATCTATAGCGAAGCCAATTCTACGGCTGACTGGATTGCAACTGCGATGGCCCAGCATTGAGGATTCTGGACTTCGAAGCAGGGTGACTTCTGTCCCACCACTCGCACGCAGATTTTGTACTCTGATATTTCTGGACTGACTCGCACGAGAATAGTGTGATCACTGTAACAAAAAAAAAAAAAAAAAAGCTTTTCCATGATGCTATTGCAATATCTAGCATTTCATTAGCTCGTACCTTGTTTGACATCTAATGACTTAAAATTTTCCACTGTTTTTAAATAAAATAAAGAAAAATATAATGAAGCGCTAACAGGCTAGAACAATCCGACCATTAAACCATATTTGTCTGGTAAATAGGAGGTTCATCCACAAGCCACAGCACTAAAAAGAGTGAAAATCTCCCAGCACAATGATTCTCACTACATCTAAAGCTTAAAAACACAAATCCCAGGTAGCAAACAGGCCCGATCTCTGATTTCTATCACTGCCCCTCCCCTGATTCCCGTTTGGGAGCTTCCTTGATCTCATCACCTCCATCCTCCTGGCAGGCAAAAGACAATACAAGTGTAAAATGAACAAAATGCAATTTATAAATATCATCTACTCAGGAAAAGGGAGAGAGGAGTCCCACCGTGATATCAGATGTCCATAAGGTCAGGTTGTCTCGGAGAAGCTGCATGATCAAGGTGCTGTCCTTGTAAGACTCCTCGCCCAAAGTGTCAAGCTCTGAGATGGCCTCATCAAAAGCCTGTGATCCAAAAACAAAGGTACACGGTTCAAGCAAAGGTGGAAACTAATGTGTTATTGTGATCAACAGCAGACTAGAAGTTACGAATAATGCATCAACAAGAAGACTGTAAGGAAACTGAAGCATTTAAAACATGATTTGAGACGGTCCGAATTGTTGTTGCATCAGCTTAAAACGAAACTAATAAGAAGAAAAATGCACAACATAGAAAACATCCTCCTTTTCTCAACATAAACATGACAGCTGCCTAGTTAGTAGGACCTATAACAGAAGATGCATGATGATGAAGACCAACTTTGACATAAAAGCAAATGGAGATCTTTTATTCTATTTCGCATCTGTTGCATATTATTGGGCATCAACTCCAAGCGCTCTGCAACTCCAGATTAGTGATTTCAGCTAAAGAAGATATATGCAGCGATCTCCAAAGTGACTTGAATAAAAATTTATCTCTACAAACAATATAACTTAGAAATAAGAACTTCACTAAGGTAGTGTTTGAAATAGGGGATAAGAGGGGATATCCCTTGGATATTCCCTCTTATTCCCAAAAGCCATAACTATAAGGGATAGCAGAGAATAAAGTTAACCAAAGGGATAATCCATGGTTAACCATGGATAAATGCTATCCCGTACATTTATCCCTTTTAGGCTATCAAACACTTAAGGGATATTTAACCCTAACCATGGGATAATGTAGGAATAGCTGGTTATCCCTCCAAATAAGAGTAAAAAAAAAGGTTATCCTATGGATTTACCTTTTTGCATTTGATATGATCAATGGATAGCCAAGGGATATCCCTAGGGATAGCCAGGGGATAAACTCTATCCCGTACACTTATCCATGGATAATATTTTTCCTATCAAACACTACCTAAGTTTTACAACCAGCACGGAATAAGCCCAGTGATGTCCAGGATTATAGCATCAATTAGGTCCACAACATCTTTTTTTCGGAAAAGTCTTTGTGCACCGCCTCCGGTACATAAAGGCATGCACCGGGCGCGCGCATTAGCCACGCACCTGTGCAAGTGCGCGTGTGGGGCGTGCTGTGGCCCAATGCGCGTGCCCGGTGCGTGCCTTTGTGCACCGAAGGCGGTGCACGAAGACATTTCCCTTTTTTTCCCATGTCGGGCCAAACCGGTAGACCATGCATCCATCAGATCCAGTTGGCTAGATCACAACTCAAAGGTTTGGGATCTGAAAATAAAACTGAGGAAAATAGGCAGGACTGGCTCATCAGGCCACCCCAAAAAAGATGACAGGGCAAGTCATTTTTTGGGCCCAAAGGATTGGGTCAATTAGGATTATAAATTGAAAGCTATTTCAAGTCAGGTCCAGGGTTTTAAACTGGTCCAACCATGGCCCACCGGTGTAATGCATATAGTGCTAGCAAAACAAGAAAAGTAAACAACCATGAACCCCAACATAACGTACATCAAAATTGAAATTAGACCAGAGTTGTCAACTGATTACTATAAGAATATCATGGTTAGGCTGTTTTACTTGGTTGCAGTCAACTTTGACAGTCTGATCTTTCAATTACTGAGATATCTAATGCTTCAATTTACCAGTCAGAATTTTCGCAGCAAATGCATCCCTAACCTAATAATTCTAAACCCCCATGGGTGGTTCCCTCCAAAAACCTCCCAACTAACCTGGGCAATATATATATATATATATATCTCAGCTTGTGTGCCCCATATGTTTGGATTTCCATCCCAGAAGGTCAAGCCAGGCCAGTTCTAAACAAGATTAAATCTCAGAACAGGCCCCGATTGACCAAATATTACCTTGGTCCAGCTTGTGGTAAATGGTTTATAACACTACAACCACGACCCCTCACCAGTCTACCACCACCACCACCTACCCTCATCTCTCACTCCACGACCGCAGAGCAGAGACAACAGTTAACACTGAGCATAGCATTCAATTAGTCCTCGGACTTTGATAATTAGCCATGCACATGAGATTCAGATAAAAAAGGTGAGCCCCAGGCAGAGCCCGATATAGGCCAGCATAGCTGTTCTAAATGCAACACAGCTCAAAACTGACTCAAACCAGTGTTCCCAACGCCCACTTTTCCCTCCTAAAATCATGCGATCTCTCCCTCCACAAATACAGAGTAGAATCATCAGCACCGGCCATAGCATTCAATAAGCTCAGTCTTGCGCTTGGTAATTAACAGCATATCTGAGATTCAGACAAAAAAGTTGAGCCCAAGGCAGAGAGATATGGGCTAATATTGTTGTCCTTAATGAAGCATAAGTTCATACATGACAAATCCCAACCAATGCTGAGTCCTACTCCCAACACCCACTCTCTTCTACCCAAAAGTCAGCCTAATTTATTTTTAACGATAGGGTCAGGCATAAAACCGAAGCTAGCAAGCTCAAACCATAGCATGTTGGGCTAGGGCCACAACTTGTGGAAAATATTCATCTGGTCAAGTTGTCAGTTGACATTAGCTTGATACTCACCCAGCTCATATGCAAAACAAAGTAGGTCCAAAGTTGAATGAGAGTCTAGTTCAGGCCTTTCAATAAAATGCACCAGGAATGCTTTGCTTGTTGAATTTAGCTGCTCATGCTCATAAAAAGTTAACAAAATTAAATGCCTTGGAACTGAGGTCTAATGTA
Organism: Calamus simplicifolius; assembly: GCA_900491605.1. Taxonomy (NCBI): domain Eukaryota; kingdom Viridiplantae; phylum Streptophyta; class Magnoliopsida; order Arecales; family Arecaceae; genus Calamus; species Calamus simplicifolius. The sequence goes on along the minus strand of UESW01005098.1, from coordinate 371,334 downwards.
TATATTTCCATTTCTTAATGACAGAAGTTTGGTTCTTATGCCTTTTTACCATTTGTAAAAAATTGAAATGAATGGTCAAGACAAGTCAATATGGTTGTCTCAAAACCAAAGTGCACTAATGCATATGTACCTATTCCTTAATGATAAAACCACCAAGTCAACGCAAATACTCCCAATGAAGGTAAATAAAAATGAAATTTCAAAATTTTGAGGAAAAAATAAAGGATTATTATAAATAATTAGACAAACAAAAATGAAAATATTATAAAATATATTTCTGAAATATAAAAATAAAAACTTCATTCGAACTACTTATCAGAATAGAAAATGATAAACTTTGTTATGGACTATTAAAATAAAAAAAAACTTCGTTCAAACTACTTATCAGAATAGAAAAATGATAAACTTTGTTCTGGACCTTTTTGCTAAAAAAAAAAGGGTGCAACCAAATATTAGACTTGATTTCTTACACATCACATGCTTACCTTCTCTCCCTATCAATACTCTCCCCTGAAAAATGTACACCATCATACTACAACACTAAGATGTCATTTCGCAATGACTATCTAATATATAAATGAAAGTATCAGCTTTAGACCAGATTTAACAGAATAAGAGAAGGAGAACAACATGACCAAATTTCTCAACAACATGATATCATACTTTGATCCAACAGCATATTTGGTGTTCATGTACAAGTACACATAAAAACAGATATAGTGGTATGTGTATACATTAGCACATGCATCAAATTCTATGCAGAATCACAATCATGTGCGTAATATAACTCCACAAATACAATACAAGCAGCTCTATGTGTGCACGAGCGCGTGTACGTGTGAACTCGACTTATGCACATAGACACGCATAAGAATGAGCTTTTGCCAGGTGAATTTACATATATGCATCTAGATATTTCATCAAAAGTAACAATTGAACAAAAAATTGTATATGGACAAAGAATAATAGAGACTGCATGTATTTTAAATGCTGTGGAAGGTCACTTCCATCGAGATTCATTTTAGCACGCACAGCAAAACTTATCAACTGGTCAGATTATTTAAGAACAAACCACAGCATATAAGATTCTGCTTCAGACCCAGTCTATCATAACAGATTCTTGTGAATTCAGTGTATACTAAAAACCATTTAACCAAAACACATCATGCTTTAAAAATATGCCTAGCAAACCCTACTGCAGTGTTCACATTCAGTCAGTGCAATATTCACGCATGCTTAAAAAATGCTTAGTCATACAGAATCATCTATTCTATACAGTGTGCAATTAAAGTTCTCTTCTATATAACATGAACTTAAAGTTCCAAAAGATGGTGCCATTAATAATGCTTAAGATTCATCCAAAAAAAAAAAAAAAGCAAATGCACAGCAGATAGCTTGAGCATAATAATGGAGATTGTCTATTATCAATTACACAACCAAAAAATTATAAATAAACTAAAAGAAGTACAGAAATAAACCTGCTTTGCAAGATTGCAAGCACGGTCTGGCGAGTTCAAGATCTCATAATAAAACACTGAGAAGTTGAGTGCAAGCCCAAGCCTTATTGGATGAGTCGGAGCCAATTCAGCAAGCGCAATATCCTATCATGCCATCAAATGTCAGGATTTGAGCTAATATTTGTACAACGACAGAAAACTTAAAGACAAGCAACTGGAACCCTGTGAAAGACAGTAGCACACAAACTCATTCAGGAACATCACAATAATTCAGTTCTCAAATAAACCAGTTAGATATCTTTAAATATGCATACACACAAAAAAAAAATGCCAAGAATCTGAAAAAGAAAGGAAGTTTCATTCAATTTGTAACAAGCAAAAGAAGAATTAAAGATTAACGACATGTATATTATATATGACCCAGACTCTTTCTCAAAGGCTTAAAATATCTCCACCCTCTAAGGAAAAAGGGATGACATAGCTTGGCAAACTCTTATGTAAACTAAGCCCCTGCAAGTTACAACATGATAAAATTCATAATTTTTCTATACTTCTCTTTACCTCCCTCTGCAAATTTTCCTTCTTCCATTATCTCAGGATCCAAGCATGGACGAAATAAAATGACAACTCTTTGACGCAGTAGGAGAATCGTTGTTTTTTTATAACAAACCATGCAAAGTAAATGACACCTAAGCAAACGGTAAAAAATTCCCATCAATGGATCAAAATGACAAATCTGAGCAAAACGGCCCACCTGAGCAGATTTGTATGCCAACAGTGTGCTCTCGGCTGCCTCTTTCCTTTCGGCTCCAGTTTTAAATTCCGCAAGGTACCTGCATCAGAATAAGATCATTATCCAACGATCAAAAGCACTACCCGTCCTTCGGTTTCCTTCTACGGATGGATTTCCTCAATGGAACGTCTCCAACAGACCTGTGGTAATCCCCTTTCATCTTAAGGTAGAAAACCTTGGACTCCGCGGCAGTGGCGGAGGGGATGAGGTGGGAGTCAAGCAGCTTCAGGATCCCATCACAGATCTTGCTCAGCTCAGCCTCAATCTTGCCGCGGTACTCCTTGATCATGGCAACATGGTCCTCGTTACCACGGCTCTCCTCCTTCTGCTCGATGGAGGAAATGATGCGCCACGAGGCCCGGCGGGCACCGATCACGTTCTTGTAAGCCACGGATAGAAGGTTGCGCTCCTCGACGGTCAGCTCCTCCACGTCCACCGTCTTCGCTACCTTCTCCATGAACTCCACCATCTCCTCGTACCGCTCGGCCTGCTCGGCCAGCTTGGCCATGTACACATTCTCTTCACGGGACGATTCGGCCGGCGACATCGTAGTTTCTGTCGATTAACCTCTGTACGCAAACCAGATCCAGATCAAACCCTAGCCTTCACTCCGACCTTAAAAAAAAAAAAGTTTCAAAACAAAATAAACCGCATTCACTCCGACCTTTAAAAAATAAAAAAAAGTTTCAAAACAAAATAAACCGGGAAAAAAGAGTATTCATCCCGATCTATTGAAAGGTAACGGATGCAAGAGAGAGAAGAAAGCGTTCTGACCCACCGACGGAAATTAAAAAAAAAATGAATACAAATATGTAATAAATTATCTCTGATAAATAAAATATAAAATTACGAAAAAAAGGGAAAAGAGATATACCTCGATAGCGATCGGTTTTTTTATCATTTTTATTTTTATTTTTTTTCGGGTTTGGGGGCGAGGGTGGGAATCTACAAGATATCATCAGATTTTCTTCCCATCAAATCAATAATATCAACACTCATATATTTCTCGTTTTTTCTAAAAACACCAAAATCATCAAACCTTGAAGAAGGCCAAAAGAGAGCAGACAGGAAAACGTGAACACGATCAAGTCTTCCGAATTTCGGATGCAATCGAGACTCGACAGGGTCAGATCGGATCAGCCCATGTACGGAATCACAAGAAATCGAAGAAAATCATTATTCTAAATGGAAAAGAGAGTGAAAGTCCTACCTTCCCTTCTCCCAGACGAAACCCTCGGACTTTTCTTTTTCTCTTTTCTTTTTGCCCCTTTCTTCCCCGATCGACTTCGCCGCGGCCGGCCACCGATTTTCTTCGGCTGGGGAGCCGTCGAGCCCTTAAAACTGCCACCTGCGGCCGGTCAAGCCAGCAATCATGCACCGACACGTGGTTGGTCTGGCCGACATCAGGGGTTCCTCACGCGGTTCGTTGCCACGCGAGCACTGCGCGTGAAAAGGGGTCCCACACACCTCTCGTTCATCCTCCGTCGGAGACGCATAAACCGTCCCATCCGAATCACAGCCGTCCATGTCTCCAAAGTGTGACATGGACGGTTACGATTGGACTGATCGTGTGTTCGTGGCGGAGCAGCGGGAGGGGTTCACGAAGAAAGACACCTTCTTCGCATATGTGCATGACTACGCACCAAAAGTAACTCTGCTGACGCGTAAAGCCTCGCGCGGCCGACGAGCTCCGGGCTACATAAATTATAAACAGGAGGAATATCTTCTTTGGTTTCAAATGGATTGGCATCGATTGGCAAGGAATCAAATTGGATGAAATTAGGCTATGTTTAATTTTGAAAGGAAATGGTAAGAAAAAGTTAAAAAAAAAGTAAAGAATAATAATTGATGGACCAGTTGATTCCATGAAAAATAAAATTTTTTAGACGGTCCCAAAGGATGACAGACTCCAACGTCGGCCTGGGGCCTCCAGCGCCGGCCGCCAGCGTTGGCCGCCAACGTCGGCCTCCAACGTGGGCCTCCAGCATCGGCCTCCAACGTCGGCCTCCAAGGCCGGCACATCAAAGGCTGACACCTACCAAGACCGGCATCTCCAAGCTAGGCGGCCCCGGCACATTCCTAGCCGGCCCCGGCGTCTCCAAGCCAGGCGGCCTCAGTTCCTAGCCGGCCATGACATCTCCAAGCTAGGCGGCCCCAGTTCCTAGCCGGCCACCGCGTCTCCAAGCTAGGCGGCCCCATTTCCTAGCCGGCCACCGCGTCTCCAACTAGGCGGCCTCAGTTCCTAGCCGGCCACGACGTCTCCAAGCCAGGCAGCCCCGGCACATTCCTAGCCGGCCCCGGCCTCTCCAAGCCAGGCGGTCCCGGCACATTCTTAGCCGGCCCCGGCCTCTCCAAGCCAGGCGGTCCCGGCACATTCTTAGCCGGCCCTGACCTCTCTAAGCCAGGCGGTCCCAGCACATTCTTAGCCGGCCACGGCGTCTCCAAGCCAGGCGGCCCCGGCACATTCCTAGCCGGCCCCGGTGTCTCCAGCTCCACTGAGTCGGCCAAGGCCATCCCAGGCCAGCCCGACTCGGCCCCGGCGTCTCCAGCTCCACCGAGTCGGCCAAGGCCATTCCAAACCAGCCCGACTCGGCCCCGGCGTCTCCAGCTACGCCGAGTCGGCCAAGGCCATCCCCGGCCGACCGGCTCGGCCCTGGCGTCTCTAGCTCCGCCGAGTCGGCCAAGGCCATCCCCGGCCGGCCTAACTCGGCCCCGGCATCTCACGCTCCGCCGAGTCGGCCAAGGCCATCCCCGGCCGGCTCGACTCGGCCCCGGCGTCTCTGATTCCGTCCAGTCGGCCCCGCCCCGACACCGCCTTGCCAGCGGGATTGGCCCCAGCCATCTCGGGTCGACCCGGCTCGGCCCTGATAAGACTGGATTCCCCAGTTCCCGCCAGATCGGTCCCAGCGGTTCAAGAAACCGCCTCTCTGACGCGCGCCGCCCGACAACACCAGACGTGTGCCGCCCGACAGCACCGCTCGACAGCACCGATGTGCGCCGCCCGACAGCGCCGCTCAACAGCGCCGATGCGCGCCGCCCGACAGCCCCGCCGGCTGATGGGACGTCGCTCGCTAACCAGCCCTGATTCACGCAGACCCACGTGATCGTGCCAGCGTCACCCCCTATAAAAGGGTAAATTACGTCGAGAACCAGGTAACGCAAATTTACACACTTGATACCTAACTCTCAGAGAGGAATCCAATTCTTCCGAGATCTCTCTCTTCTCAAGAGCTCTCTCGAGCTCCTTCTCTACTGTGACCTCAGTCACTGACTAGAGCATCGGAGGGTCCCACCGGAGAACCCTCTTCGGTCTTGGGACTTCTTTGCAGGTAACCTGGTGAAGAAGGAGAGCCTCCGTTCCCGACGCCCAGGAGAGGTGATCGAGCGTCATCAGATTGGCACGCCAGGAAGGGGGGCATAAGAAAAAGTAGCAAACGTTCTCCCTGAGCTACATCTTTCGTCCCTCCTCTTCTTCCAGAGGCCATGGTGGTGACCCGAGCTCAGGATGCCTCCATCAGCTGTCTAGCGGGGTCTCCCCCGCCAACTAGACAGCAGGAGGCCAATCCCCCTGCTGCCGACCCTTCGGTCGCTTGCCCGCCGCCGGACGCCGCTGTCCAAACAGCGAGCGGCTGGCGACTCTTTCCCAGCAGGTCCAGAATCTCACCGCCGTGATCCATGGGCTCCAGCAATGACAGTCTGTGGCCACCCAGCATTAGACTGCTCCCCTTGCCAGCCAGCAGTCGGCGAGGGAAGGCTCCCCTCGGCGGGAGGCCGGTCGGCGAGAGACCGGCCGACGTCAAGTTTTCCCTAGGAAGCCTCGGCGCGAGCCCTCCAAGCGGCCACGGTCCTCTGACCGCGGCCCCAACAAATTTCCTCCCAAGCCACATCATCACGAAGAACCCAGGCAGAAGTCCCGACTTCCGTCTCCATCTCCGTCTGCCTCCTCTTCTTCTTCTTCCTCCGAGCGACCTCGGAGGGCCCCGACGATCAGCCGCCAGGCGGAGGAACGCCTGGAGGAGTACAACCGGCGCCTCGACGAGCTCGCCAAGAAGATCAACCATCAGCCAGAGGAAGAGTTCGACACTCGTCCTCCTTACACTCGCCGCGTACTGAAGGAACCGGTTCCCCCCAGGTTCCGCTTCCCTAAGGTGAACCCGTACGACGGTACGACCGACCGCCTCGACCACCTCAAAAGTTACAAGGCTATGATGCAAATCCAGGGCGCCCCAAACGCCCTCCTCTGCAAGGCCTTCCCCATAACTCTGCGGAGGGCTGCACGTGCATGGCACTCACGCCTGCCCCCTCACAGCATCGTCTCCTTCCGGGAGTTGGAGAGGGCATTTTTTGCCCACTTTGACGCCTGCCGCCGGATCCCAAGGGTGGCAGACAGCCTATTCTCCATCCGCCAGAAGGAAGGAGAGTCACTGCGGGACTTTGTGTCCCGATTCAAAACCGCCGCCCTCGAGGTCTACCATCTCGACGATGCGGTGGCCTCCCTAGCGCTGAAGCGGGGACTCCTTCCGTCCCGCTTCACCTTCTCCCTGGATAAGAAGCCCCCAAGCTCTTATTCTGACCTCCTCCTCTGGGCCCAGAAGTACATCCGTGCCAACGAGGCTGACTCGTCCAGAAGGAAAACCGACAGGAGTTCCAATAAGAAGCCAACACCCACGAAACCAGCTGAGGGACGATCCAGGCAGCCTGAACCACCCCGTCGCTTTGACCACCGGCCCCAGGCGCTGGTTCCTAAGGGGCGGTTTACTCCTCTCACGGCTCCGATCTCCCGCATCCTGCTAGAGATTGAGGAGGAGCCTTACTTTCAACGCCCACATCCCCTAAAGTCAATAAACCCCCACAACAAAGAGCTTTACTGCCGGTATCACCAAGACTATGGGCATGACACCGAAGATTGCCGCCAGTTGAAGAAGGTCATTGAAAAGTTTGTCCAGCATTGCCACTTGGGCAGGTTCGTTCGAGGAAACCTCGCGGCCCCAGGTGCGTCGGCACCTCTAGTGCCTCAGATTTGCTCCAACAATGCCCCAACGGAAGGAACAATAGCATGACCTCATGAGGGGTGTTGACCCAATTGATGATTTTGATGATTAACAAAACTATTTGAGTATAACAATTGAAGGTTCTAATGATTTTGATTAAGTTTTTCAGATTATAAGTCGATTGAATGATCAAAATCAGGAGTTAAATCTTGTTCTGGATCGAATCTAATGTCTAGGTAAGATTGCAGACATTAGAGTCGACTCCGAGAATCACAGAGCCGACTCCAGTATCTAGCATGGAAGTTAGAGTCAACTCCGAGACTGTAAGAGCCGACTCTATCAGAAAAGACAGAACGTTGATTTTTCTGGCCCCGACTTAGAGTCGACTCCGGGTCTGTTAGAGTCAACTCCATAAAAGTTTCTTGTCGACCCCAGAAAAGTTAGAGACGACTCCAGAATTAACGGATTAAAGTGTTTCGAGTTAGAGCCGACTCCAGAAAAGTTAGAGTCGACTCCAACCCATCTGGAACGAAAAATCAAATTGCCAGATCAGCTCTAACGGTAATATTTCTATTTTACTTTATTTCTAACGGATATATTTTGTTGCAAGGTACACTTTAATGGATAGTTTTTTTCCAAAAATGGTTTGAAAGAAATCTATAAAAAGGGAAGACTATCATTCAAAAACAAGAACGAAAAAAAAAAAATGGAAAAACAAAGAAGAAAAACGGAAATAGAGAAATCCCAATTCAAAAATCCAAAAAGAGAGAGCCTGAATCTCAAGAGAAAAACCTTCTAGCTCAAATCCACTCCACTCCAAAAGCTCAAGAGGAATCCAAGGCATTCAAATCAAAGTTTTGGTGGATTTCCCAAATTGGAGAAAGAGGATCAGTTTCTTGCTTTTCAATCCTTCTCAACTGCTTCAACTGTGAAGAATCGGAGCTGAGGCTTGATTCAATCTAGCAAGGAGAAGAAGAAAAGAAGAAAGAAGAAAAGCTCAAAAGCCAACCAACTACAAATCAGGCTTTTCTAAACTTTGTTCATTTACTTGATTATTTGCTCATTGAGGAGCTGTGTACTTGAAAAATAATATTTCTTTTGTTTGTGTCTAGTTCAATCTGGGGGATTGAACTAGTGGAGGTAATCTTACCTCGGTACAAGCTGGTATAGCTTGTGTTAGGGTTTTTGTGCTAGTGAGCCCGGAAAACCGGCTGGGTTCGTTGTGATCCCGGAAAAACAACAAGTTTGAGTTGTGAGCTTGTAAAACAACTCGGCTGTAATCAAGAAAGATTATAGTGTGGACCCAAGTGAATCTTGGGAGTGGACGTATGTTGAGAAATTATTGAAACATAATTGCCCCAACTTTATTGATTTTGATGATTTCCAAAAGCCATGAGTATTTAAAGAATACAATGTGTTATTTATCAAAAACCTTGAGCTTATTCAAATTGAAAGAATGAACTATCAATGGTTATATCAAATGAGTTTTGAATCATTTAGAAAAAGGAGTTTCAAGTTCTATGCTTAAAAGATTTCAAAAAGAAATTTTTATACATTATAATTCAATCGATGAATTCTTGAAACATGTCTTGAATCCATGCTAAATGTCATATTTAATGTATTCAAGTCAAATTTATATTTTAAATTTAATTGGGACAAGTTTTAAAGTCAATCAGAACATTTTTCTGATTTTTGTATCGCTCCCGAGCCGACTCAAGGGTTTCCGAGTCGACTCCCCAATTGCCTGAGTTTCTCGAGTCGACCCTTGGTTTTCAAGAGTCGACCCCTGAATTCGCGAGCCGACTCCTGTCTGTGCGAGCCGACTCCGCTCAAACAACAGAACCCATTTTTTTGAGCACTTCTCGAGTCGACTCCCCATTTTCCTCGAGTCGACTCCCGACTTTCGGAGCCGACACTTTGTTTTCGCGAGTCGACCCTTCAATGCTTAAAATGTTTCTATTTTTGGTAATCGACTCGAGCCGACTCCCACAAAGCTCGAGTCGACTCCACGAAATCTGGGCGCGATTTTTAACGATGACACATCAGCCCCAACGGTAAGATTTTTGAATAACGGCTATTTTTCCTTGTCTCTAACGGATATATTTTTGCAGATTCTATAAATAGAGGAGCTCTTTTCAAATCAAAACAACCAAGAGAAAATCAAAAAGAGAGAAAAGAATATCATTTGAAAAGAGGGAAAAACAGAGCATATTGGAAAAATCATTTAGCTCAAAGAGAGTGATTCAAAAGGAGTGAAATCCAAGTGAAAGTTTCGTCTACTCCTTCTCATCAATCCACAAGAGCCAAAAGAAAATCCACAAGCATTTCAAAGGTCAAATCGGAGGATTTTCAAAAGAGGAAAAAGCTTCATCTCAACTCCAAAGACTTCAACGGTCAAGAATCTAGCTGAGGCGTGATTCAACACTTCAAGAGGAGTTAAAGAGAAGAAGGAAGAAAGCCCAAGCATCTACCATCTGCAATACAATCAGGCTTTTCTAACCTTTTATATTTTGTACTTCATTTGTATATTTGCTCAAGGGGAGCACTTATTGTTCAAACACTATCATTATTATTTGTTTGCTGATTCAATCAGTGGATTGAATCAGTGGAGGTTGGTATACCTCGTTACAAGCCGGAGTGCTTGTGTTGGGTTAGTTGTGAGCCCGTGAAAAACAACGTGTAGGGTTTTGTGCTGGTAAGCCCGAGTTAAAACCAGCTGGGTTCGTTGTGCACCCGGTAAAACAAGTTTGAGTTGTGAGCTTGGAAAACAACTCGGCTGTAATCTAGAGAGATTATAGTGTGGACCCAAGTGAATCTTGGGAGTGGACGTAGGTGTTGGTTGCACCGAACCACTATAAAATTATCTTGTGTTTGCCGTGCCATTTTCTCTTTCTCTATCTCTCTTTATTTGCTTGTGCATTGCTTATTAGTTAGCCTCTCACTTGCACATCTTGCTAACTAATCAATTAAAGTTAAAAAGTCTTAAATTTTTAAGAACCCAATTCACCCCCCCCCTCTTGGGTTGCCATCTGGGCCAACAATTGGTATCAGAGCAAGTGCTCATTTAGAATTTGATCTCACGATCAAGGGCTAAAGATCCATATGGCAACACAAATTGGTTCAAGTTTTGCTGAAGGTCATTCTACGAATCGACCTCCTTTTTAATGGAACCAACTATTCATATTGGAAAGCTAGAATGAGAATATTCATTCAAGCTTCGACTATGAATTGTGGGGAGTAATAATAATGGACCTAGTACACCCACACACCTTATTGATGGCACTATTGTTCCTAAACCCGAAAGGGATTGGAATGATAATGATAGGAGAATGGCACAACTAAATGCTAAGGCCATTAATATTTTATATTGTTCCTTAGACTCAAATGAATTCAACCGAATCTCAACTTGTAATTCCGCAAAAGAAATTTGGGATAGGTTGGAAATAACTCATGAAGGAACAAACCAAGTAAAGAATCAAAATAAATATTTTGGTTCATAAATATGAATTGTTTACAATGGAACAAACTGAAACCATCACATGCATGTTCACTAGATTCACTGATATTGTGAATGGTTTAAAAGTCTTGGTAGAATTTATTCTAATGCTGATCTTGTGCGTAAAATTCTTAGGTCACTACCAAGATCGTGGGAAGCAAAGTCACTGCTATCCAAGAAGCAAAGGACCTCAATGCACTACCTTTAGAGGAGCTTCTAGGATCCTTAATGACCCACGAGTTAACAATGAAGCAGCATGTTGAGGAGGAAACAAAAAGAAGGAAAACTCTTGCCCTCAAGACTGCAGAAATGGAAGAGAGCAGCAGTGAAAGTAATGATGAAGATGATGAGGAAACTGCTCTCTTGGCCAAAAAATTCAGAAGGTTTATGAGAAAAAGGCCCTTCCATAAAAAGAAATTTGGAGCAAGATTTGAAGGAGAAAAGGATAAGAAAAAGGACAAGGAGAAAGAAAAAGAAAAAGAGCCCTTAGTATGTTATGAGTGCAAAAAGCCAGGGCACTTTAAGTATGATTGTCCTTTGCTGAAAAAGGCCTACAAGAAAAAGAAGAAAGCATACATGGCAACATGGTCTGATGAATCTTCCTCGTCGGAAGAAGATGAGCAAAAGGAAGTTGCCAATATCTGCTTCATGGCCAACGACGACGACAACGACAATGAGGTAAGTTCTGAAAACTCAAATGATGATTTTACATTTGATGAAATGTTTGAGGCTTTCAATGAACTTATGATTGATTTTAAATCCTTAAAAAAAGTATAAGTTTTTGAAAAATGACAATATTAGTTTAGCTAAAAGTAAAAATGAATTAGCTTTAGAAGTTAAGAACTTAACTAATGAAAAAGAAGAACTTAGGAAAGAAAGAGATAATCTTAATCAAGAAATAGATTTGTTAAAATCTGAAACTAAAAACTCAACAAAGATTTAAAAGATCAATAGAAACTTTAGCTTTAGATAAAGAACAGCAAGCTAAAGAAATTGACTCTCTTAAGAAAGATGTTAAAAAATATAAAGACATTGTTGAGAAATTCACTTAAGTTCAACTAAACTTAACATGATCTAGATAGTCAAAAAGCTGTTTTTGACAAAGCAGGTTTAGGATATAACACATTAAGGAAACAAAATCTCTAAAGAATATTTTTATAAAAGCCAACCAAAGTAATATAACTTGTTTCAAATGTAATGAAAAAGGTCATAAATCATTTGAATGCAAAACGTTAAATAACAACAAGTTAAATATTAAAGCTAAGAAAATATGGGTTCCGAAAGGAACAATTTTTATTGCTGCTAACCATGAAGGACCCAAGAAAGCTTGGGTACCTAAGCATAAAGTTTGATTATATTGCAGGAATGTCTTGTAGCCAAAAGATCAAAGAAAAAGTGGTACCTTGATAGTGGCTGCTCAAGACATATGACGGGTGACAAAGATGAATTCATCACCCTGAAGAAAAGAAAGGTGGAGTTGTGACGTTTGGCGATAACGGTAAAGGTCAAATTATGGGCCTTGGTAAAGTTCGCATAACTCCATCTATATTATTGATAATGTACTTTATGTTAATGGTTTGAAGCATAATCTAATTAGTATAAGTCAATTATGTGATAAAAACTTTAATGTTTCATTTAAATCTTCTATGCACTGTAACTAATTCTATTGATGATAGCATTGTATTTACTGGTTATAGACATGGCAATGTTTACTTAGTTGACTTAGAAAAATTATCTTTGAGTGATCATTGCTTAATTGCTGACAATGCTAACATAAATGAAATTAGTTGGTTGTGGCATCGTAGATTAGGTCATGCAAGCACACACCTTATTTCAAAACTAATTAAAATGGATTTAGTTAAAGGATTACCTAAACTAGATTTTGAAAATAATAAAATATGTGATGCATGTCAATTTGGAAAACAAACTAGAAGTTCTTTCAAATCTAAAAACATTGTTTCAACTTCTAGGGCTTTAGAGCTACTTCACATGGATCTTTTCGGACCAACTAGAACCACAAGTCTAGGAGGAAAGAAATATGGTCTAGTGATTGTAGATGATTATTCTAGATATACTTGGGTAATGTTTTTAGCTCACAAAGATGAGACTTTCTCGATATTCCTGAAATTCTTCAAGAAAGTCACAAATGAGAAAAACACTACTATAGTATCTCTAAGAAGTGATCATGGAACAGAATTTGAAAATCACTTATTTGAAAATTTCTGCACTGAAAATGGAATTAATCATAATTTTTCAGCCCCTAGGACTCCACAGCAAAATGGTGTAGTTGAAAGAAAAAATAGGACTCTAGAAGACATGGCCCGTACCATGCTATGTGAAAGCAACTTACCAAAGTATTTTGGGCGGAAGCAATTAACACAGCATGTTACATCTTAAATAGAGCTTTAATAAGACCAATATTAAAGAAAACACCTTATGAATTATGGAATGAAAGAAAACCAAATATAAAATACTTTCATGCATTTGGATGTAAATGTTTCATTCATAATAATGGTAAAAACAACTTAGGAAAATTTGATGCTAAATCTGATGAAGGAATTTTTCTAGGTTATTCAACAACTAGTAAGGCATATAGAATCTTTAACAAGAAAACCTTAGTAGTTGAAGAATCCATACATGTAGTTTTTGATGAATCTTTAGCAACTGGATCTGAAAAGATTGATGATGAGGAAGATACAAACATAATTGAAAAAGATCTTGAAAAACTTAATATTGAAGTATCTTCTGATCATGAACAAGAGGCTAAAGATGATGATTCACATAAGGACGATGATGTCAATATTGATCATAATGATGTAGATCTTCCAAGAGACTGGAGATATGCTCATAGTCATCCTAAGGAATTGATTATAGGCGATCCATCTCAAGGAATAAGAACTAGATCATACATGAGAAATATTAGTAATCATCTTGCATTTGTATCACAAATTGAACCTAAAACTATAGAAGAAGCTGAAAAAGATAATAATTGGATG
>UESW01005098.1:281758-355878 GCA_900491605.1 Calamus simplicifolius | reverse complement strand
TACCCATGTGAAGGGGGCGCGTCGGCGCCCCCTTCCTTGACTGGCTGCGGCACCCCTTGCCGCAGCCGTCAACAATGGCGGAGGAAGGGGCGGCGCCCCCCTTCCTCCGTCAACAATGGCGGATCCTCACCACGTGAGGATCCGCCAGAACAGGGCTTCACATTCTTCCCTCCTTATAAAAATTTCGGCCTCGAAATTGGTGTATTCAATAACATTTAGAATCCAAAGCTTTGATCATATGATTAATCTTCTTTACATATGTTAAGTTACAAACAATTGAGGATATTTTTCTTTAATTTCTTCCTCAAGCTCCCAAGTAGCTTCCCTCTCAGAATGGTTACTCCACTGAACCTTGACATAAGGAATGCTACGCCGTCTTAAAACTTGATCCTTGCGGTCCACAATACGCACAGGATGCTCCTCATACGTTAGATCCTTCCTTAACTGCATGGGCTCAAACTGTATCACATGGCTGGGGTCAGGAATGTACTTTCTCAACATAGATACATGAAATACATTGTGTACCCCAGAGAGTGCCGGAGGTAATGCCAGGCTATAAGCCACCTCCCCTACTTTGCTCAGAATCTCAAATGGTCCAATGTATCGTGGACTCAGTTTACCTCTAATCCCAAATCTCATCACATTTTTGGTTGGTGATATCTTCAAGAAGACATGATCTCCAATTTGAAATTCTAGCTCCCTTCTTCTCACATCAGCATAGCTCTTCTGTCGGCTCTGAGCTGTGCGGAGTCGTCCCTTGATCAGTTGTACCTTCTCTACTGTCTGTCGAATCAGCTCAGGGCCCAACAATTTTCTCTCCCCCACATCATCCCAACATAAGGGAGATCTGCATTTTCTACCATACAAGGCCTCAAATGGAGCCATCTGGATACTGGCCTGGTAGCTATTATTGTAAGCAAATTCCACTAAAGATAAGTGGTTGTCCCAAGCACCACCCAAGTCCATCACACAGGCTCGCAACATGTCCTCCAGGGTCTGTATGGTTCTCTCAGACTGCCCATCTGTCTGGGGATGGAAGGCTGTGCTGAAGTTCAATTTGGTCCCCAGAGCTCTATGAAGACTCTTCCAGAATTGGGACACAAACCTAGTATCCCTATCTGATACAATAGATACGGGAATACCATGAAGCTTCACAATTTGCTCAATATACATGTTGGCCAATCTCTCACTGGAGATCCCAACTCTGAATGGCAGGAAATGGGCTGACTTCGTTAATCTGTCTACAATGACCCATACCGCATCATTGTTCCGAGGGGTCTTAGGCAGACCAGTCACGAAGTCCATAGTGATCTTCTCCCATTTCCATTGTGGAATCATCAGAGATTGAAGGGGTCCCGCAGGCCTTTGATGCTCAGCCTTCACTTGCTGACATACCAAACATTTGGCTACGTACTGAGCAATCTCGCTCTTCATTCCTTTCCACCAAAAGTTTTCCTTTAGGTCTTGTACATCTTGGTACCTCCTGGGTGCACCGTGTAAGGAGAATAGTGGGCCTCCTTCAGAATCTCTGCTCTTAGTTCCACCACATTTGGCACACAGAGCCTGCCATCAAATCTCAGGGATCCATCCTCCATTATAGCAAATTCATTTTGAACCCCTGACTTCACTGCTTCTTTAATCTTTTGCAGGTCCAAGTCTTCTTTCTGGGAGGACTTGATCCTGTCTAACAGAGTTGGTTGGAGTACAAGTGTTGCTACAAGTCCATCGGACCGTTGTACTCGCAATCCAACCTCCAGCTTCTCAAGATCCCTCCGGATGTGAGGCTGAGAGGTGATCATAGAAGCTAACTCCGAGGAGGACTTCCTACTCAGGCATCAGCTACCACATTGGCCTTCCCTGGATGATAGTGCAGGTTCAGGTCATAATCTTTTAGTAGCTCCATCCACCTCCTTTGTCTCAAGTTTAACTCCTTCTGAGTGAAGATGTACTTCAGACTTTTGTGGTCTGTGTACACATCACATGCTTCTCCATATAGATAATGCCGCCAGATCTTTAAGGCAAAAATCACAGCAGCCAACTCCAGGTCATGAGTAGGATAATTTTGCTCGTATGGCTTTAGCTGTCTGGAGGCATAAGCTATCACCTTCTCATTTTGCATCAGAACACATCCCAATCCCTTCCGAGAAGCATCCGTGTATAGAGTGAATCCTCCAGATCCTGACGGAAGGGTAAGGACGGGGGCTGACACTAGGCGTTGTTTCAGCTCCTGGAAACTTCTCTCACACTCCTCAGTCCAGTCAAACTTCGCTTGCTTTTGGGTCAAGCGAGTCAGGGGTAGAGCAATGCGAGAAAAGCCCTCCACGAATCTGCGATAATATCCAGCCAGCCCACGAAGCTTCTGACTTCAGATACATTGGAAGGTCGACTCCAATTTACGACCGCCTCAATCTTCTTTGGGTCCACAGTTATGCCATTTTTAGATATTACGTGACCCAAGAATGATACTTGGCTCAACCAGAAGTCACATTTCTGCAACTTGGCATAAAGCTTTTTCTCTCGAAGGGTTTGCAGAACAATCTTCAGGTGGTCCATATGTTCCTCCTGGCTTTTTGAATACACCAGGATGTCATCAATGAACACCACCACAAACTGGTCTAAGTATGGCTTAAAGATTCTGTTCATCAAGTCCATGAATGCTGCCGGGGCATTAGTTAACCCAAACGGCATCACCAAGAACTCGTAGTGGCCATACCTAGTCCTGAATGCTGTCTTAGGCACATCTCCAGCCTGGACCTTGAGTTGATGGTATCCTGACCGAAGGTCAATCTTCGAGAATACCCGAGCTCCTTGGAGTTGATCGAACAGATCATCGATCCTCGGCAAGGGATACTTGTTCCGCACTGTTACCTTATTGATTTCTCGGTAATCAATGCAGAGCCGAAGACTCCCATCCTTCTTTTTGACAAATAATACTGGAGCACCCCAAGGAGAGACACTCGGTCTGATAAATCCCCGGTCTAGGAGCTCTTGCAATTGGTTCTTCAACTCTTTTAGTTCAGCTGGGGCCATACGATAAGGGGCCTTGGATATAGGTCCAGTGCCAGGGACCAAATCAATGGTGAACTCCACTTCCCGGTCTGGAGGCAATTCGGTCAAATCATCCGGGAAGACGTCAGGAAACTCCATAGCCACTGGAATATCCTCCAATTTCACCTCTTCCTGCTGAAGGTCCTTGACCACAGCAAGAAACCCTTGGCCACCCTTCATCAAGTATTTGGCAGCCCGCAGTGCTGATACAAACACTGAAGCCAGGTGTTCCTGGCTTCCAGTAAAACTGAATTCAGGCTGATTAGGGATTTTGAAGATCACCATTTTCCTGAAACAGTCTACCGAAGCATGATAGGAGGCCAACCAGTCCATCCCAAGGATAACATCAAAGGACTTTAGTGGAAGGACGATTAGATCAGCCTCCAGCCTCTTGTCGCCCACGTTGATCTGGCAGGATCTGCATACAGACTCCACCCTCATAACATCTCCATTTGGGAATGCAATGAGCAACTCTTGTTCTAGGGGAACGGGTGTCAACGATGCATTATTGGCAAGATAAACATCAGATATAAACGAATGTGTGGCACCCGGATCTACTAAAGTCTGAGCATAAGTGTTGCCTACTTTAATTGTCCCTGATCACAAAGTTTAGTTGTCTTAGATGTCATATAGCGGATCCTATTTATCCTTCATGATTAATGCATTATATCGCATATGAACCAAATAATCTTAAAGGGTACTTAGGTAACAGGTATACCTGCCACAACGGAGTTAGAAGCGGCAGCATCCTGTTGGGTGAGGGTGAAGACCCTTCCCTGGGTCCTCGGCTGCTGCGGCTGGTTCATCCCAAGATTTGGAGAAGACAGCTGCTCCCTCCGAAGGGGACAAGTGGCCATCTTGTGATCCACTTTCCCACATATGAAGCAGGCACCTCTCGGCCCACGGCACTGCCTGCCCGGGTGGAAGTTCCCGCAGTGAGGGCAACGGGTCTCCTTACCCTTCGGTCCTGTGGGGGGCTGATATGTATCTTTCTTCTTAGCCTGCCCCGAAGACTGGCCCGAAGGAGACCCCTTCCTCTTCCTCTTTAGCTCCCACTCCTTCTGGTTCCTATTCATGTCTCTTTCGATCACCAGGGCTTTACTCACCACAGCACTATATGTGGAGAGTTCAAATGCATTGACTGCTTGCCTCAGTTTGGGTCGCAGTCCTTCAGTGAACCTGGTGATCTTGGCTCTCTCAGTGGTCACTATTTCCGGAGCAAACCGAGCTAGCCTAGTGAACTCGGCTTCGTACTGGGCCACAGAGAGATTCTTCTGTTCCAGCTCCAGAAACTCAGACTCCATCTGTCTTTGCACACTACTAGGAAAGTATTTGTTGAAAAAGGCCTCCTTGAACTCCCTCCAGGAAACAGCTTGTCCACCCAATCGCTGCTCCATATGCAACCACCAATCATATGCCTCCCCTTGAAGGAGATAGGTGGCAAATCTAATCCGCTCCTCCTCCTGGCTACCATGGGCCATGAAGGCCTTCTCCATCTCCCTCATCCATCCCTCAGCATCAGCGGGATTGGTGGATCCAGAGAAGGGAGCAGGGGCTAAGCTCTTAAACTCAGCAAAGCTACGACCCCCTCCTTGCCAGGGTTGCGGCGGAGCGGGCTGGACTGGTGGTTCAGGTTCGACTCGCGGGTTTTGCTGAGTAGGAGGGCCGGGCTGAGCAGGCACCACTTGTTGGATCTGCTGCTGCATAGCCTGCACCATTTCCACAAGGGCCTGAAGTATCTCAGTCTGGCGCTGTTGCTGGCCATTCCCAGCCACATTGATGGAACCAGAGCCTCCAGAAGTTTGCTGGCCTCCCTGCTGGCCAGAGTCACCAGCCTGGGAACCTCCAACTTGTCGCATACTTCTGGTGTGACGAGGCATGACTATTCCCTGCCAAGTTTGGTTCCAATCAATATCTTTACAAACCCTTAAGTTTTCAAAATATATTTATTAGAAAAATTTTATATCTTCTTAGAGTTGTTACCCTCCCAGTGTCATCCTACTGTTTTGTTTAGTGTCATCCTATGTTTGTCCCTAAGGTCAAACCTAGGCTCTGATACCACATTAGCTGTCACGCCCCAGACCCTATATTGGATCTAGGGGTGGCAACCCGCCGCATGCCTGGCATGCAAGGCGTCCGAAATATAACATTTAATACCAGAAGGGTAATAACTATATATCGTCCAATTTAAATGGTTCTTAATACAAATCATAATCATAGGTTTTAGGCTACATGCCCATCATACATAAGTCACTGGGGTTACAACAAAATGTTGGATCTTAGTTTCCTCTGAATGAAGCTCCAACTACCCCAGATCCCATTCTTCAGTTCTGTGGCTCTGAAAAACATTGTAAGATTTATATGAGCTTACACTCAATAAGTAAGCCTACTATTATATAATCATTTCGTCAAGATATTATCAAACCATATTTCATGTATAAAACTTCCAATTTCAAATACATTCATCATGTTATCAAAACATGTATATCATCAGCTCAAATAATTTTGGAAGCTTAATTATACAATAAATGCTGAAATATGCAATGTAAACAAATCCACTGTATTCATATAATTATTATTTCCTTATGTGTCCCACGGCCCTACAACACCCATCTGGTGTATCACTCTTTAATGTCCCCTAAGAGGAAGGGTCCTGGTACCAGCGTTATGCCATATATCATAATCAATCACAACACATCCTCTAGATGTGTGTGCGTTATGCAATATATCAATCACATCACATCCTCTAGATGTGTGTCCTCCACATATCTCCCCCTGTGGAGGTGGGTCCCGTATCTCTCGGCATTTCACATCGTTTCACATCATATGAGAACCGCGGCGACACATATCATCATCATATTTGCATGTAGCACATCATGCATCATCATGAGCATAAGCTCCTCATATCATATACAGTGGTTTGTACATTCATAGCATAAAATACATCAATAATACCAGTATATTTTGCAAAGCCAAAATAATCACATCATTCAATTTTTGCACATTTATAATCCATTACTTTGCAAAATATAGTAATCACATATAATTATAACAGATACCCAATTGTATAACAAAATTCCATTTTGTCTCATTTTTTTTTGAAATAATGTAATATATCCATAATTTTCATATTTAAATAAATTATGAAAATTATAATAAATGGCTTACTTACCTCAGTACGCTAATTCCAAACTGTAAATCAGCTATGTGGACATCCGGTTACCTACAGCATTAATTTCCATAATTAAATCTCAAAAATTGGAACAATGCAGCATCCCCTAAGGTCTACCCAGTCTAATCCTGGGCCCAACTTTGGGCTCGAATATCTCTCAATTTATAAGCCCGAATGGGGAAATAAAAATATCCCGAGAAACTAGAATCAATGCGAATCGGGTCATATTTTTATTTTCCATTTTCGCCCAATACGGGGCCCAAATCGCAGCCCAAAACAGCTCAGAGCCGGCCCAATAGGGCCCAACGTGGGACGGCCCAAGCCGGCCCACGTCTTCATCGTCTCCCCCGCCTCCTCCCCTGTTTCGCCCGAAACAGGGGGAGGCCATGCCGGCGGCCAGGGCCGCCGCCGGCCAAATTCCGGGTGGCCCGGCCATCGGCGACCGGGCCAGAGCCGGCCGCGGCGACGGCCGGCTCCCTCTCTCTCTCTTTCTCCCTCAATTTCTCTCTCTCTCTCGCTCGTTCACGGCACGCGACTCGTGCCGGTGGCACGGCCGGCCACCGTGGCCGGCCGGATCCTCACCGGACGGTCGCCCGCCGCCGTGAGGCCTCCTGGCCGACGCCCAGGCCCGGCGAGGCATCGGGCACTCCGCGGGCCCGAACCAAGCCGTGAACCGGCTTGGTTCTCCTTCTTTCTCTCTGTCTCTCTCTCGATCTCTCTGCAACTCTCTCTCTCTCCCTTACCTATGGCGGCCGGGGGGGAGAGCTCGTGGGAGGAGGGGCGTTCCCCCCTCCTTATATAGCGGCAAGGGGAGGGTTATCCCTCCCCTGTACCCATGTGAAGGGGGCGCGTCGGCGCCCCCTTCCTTGACTGGCTGCGGCAAAGATTGCCGCAGCCGTCAATAATGGCGGAAGAAGGGGTGGCGCCCCCCCTTCCTCCGTCAACAATGGCGGATCCTCACCACGTGAGGATCCGCCACTGCAACAGGGCTTCACAAGGCTGCAAGAAGTAATGAGGATGGCTGATATCTTTGAAGAAAGTCATCACTTTGAGAAAAGACACGTCAAGGACCAAGTGGCTAACAAGGTTTATAAACCCTTGTATTCCACGGGGTCTTGGAAAGGAAAGAAGGGGACTACGGGAGATTTAAAGAGCAAAGGGAAGGAAGTCAAGAAGCTTAGCGTGAGGAGCTTGATGAGTACATAAAGAAGGGCTTATGCTTCAAATGTGGTGAAAAGTGGAGCCGTGATCACCAATGCAAGAAAGCCAAGGTCATGTGTATGATTGAGATAGAGGAGGAGCAATTAGGGGAGACAAGTGAGGAAGAGCACGGGCATGAGGAGTCCTCTAGCGATGAGGAAAGTGAGGAAGCCAAGTTGAGCCTCAATGCCATGTCCGGCGTACAAAAGCCCTCAACCATGCGACTTATGGCTTGGGTTGGCAAGCATGAAATGACATTATTGGTGGATGTGGGTCTACCCACAACTTCATCAATTCCCGCGTTCTTTCTAAGGTGGGATTGCATGGGGAAGAAGTAGAGCCATTCGATGTGAAGGTGGCAAACGGGGAAAAGCTAAGGTGCGAGATGGTAGTGCGAACCGTGAAGATGAATGTCCAAGGTGTCTGTATAGCGGCTGATCTTCACGTACTCTCATTGGTGGGGCTAGATGTTGTCTTGGGCAATGCATGGCTAAGAGGCATTGGCAAGGTCGTCACCGACTATGAGAAGATGACTATGGAGTTCAAGCTTGGAGGAAAGAAGAGGACATGGACAGCTCTAGCATCAAAAGAGCCAAGGCCTTGTGAGGCCAATGTGTTTGAAAAACTATGCAAGGGTGGGGCTCATTGCTTCGCCATAGTGATGGGCCAAAACCGAGGAGATGAAGGGCAAGAAGAGAAGTATAGTGATAGAAATAAGGAGCTGCCCCAAGGTGTGAAGACAATTTTAGAAAGACACAAGGAAGTATTGGAGGTACCTACTTCATTACCACCAAGTAGGGAATTTGATCATCGCATTGTGCTGAAAGATGCGAGCAAACCGGTGAATGTGCCACCATACCGGTATGCTCACTTTCAAAAGGGTGAGATCGAAAGACAAGTGGAGGAGATGTTGGCTAGTGGCTTGATTTGACCAAGCACTAGTCCCTTTCATCACCGGTGTTGCTGTGAGGAAGAAGGATGGAAGTTGGCGTTTTTGCACCGACTACCGAGCATTGAATGAGGCAACAGTGAGGGACAGATTTCCCATACCAATAGTGGACGAGATGCTTGATGAGTTGCATGGGGCTCATGTGTTCACCAAGCTGGATTTAAGGGCCGGATACCATCAAATCCGGATGAAAGAGGAAGATACCCACAAGACGGCATTTAGGACTCATTCCGGCCACTATGAGTACCTAGTGATGCCTTTTGGGCTATGCAATGCCCCCTCAACTTTTCAAGCGGCTATGAATGCCATATTTAAGCCATTCTTGAGGAAGTTTGTATTAGTATTCTTCGATGACATCTTGGTGTACTCGAAGAATGTGGAGGAACACTTGAGCAATTGGAGTGAGTATTGATGATCTTGAAGGAGCACCACTTCTTCATCAAGGCTTCCAAATGCGCCTTTATGCAAGAAGAGCTGGAGTACCTTGGCCACATCATATCGGGCCAAGGAGTAAAAGTGGACCAGCGGAAGGTGGAAGCTATGGTGGATTGGCCCTTACCCAAGGATGTGTCGGCTCTACGAGGATTCCTTGGTTTGACGGGCTACTATCGAAGGTTCGTGCAAGGCTATGGATTGATAGCCAAGCCACTTACCTCCATACTAAAAAAGGAGGGCTTCGAGTGGACCGAAGATGGAAGAAGAGCTTTTGAGAACTTGAAGAGAGCCATGACCAAGACACCGTCTTGGCCTTGCCTGACTTCAAGAAACCATTTGAAGTATATACTGATGCAAGTGGAGAAGGGATTGGGGCGGTACTAGCTCAAGAAAGGAGGCCCATAGCTTATATCTCCAAGGCCTTAGGGCCAATGAAGAAAGCATGGAGCACTTATGCAAGAGAAATATTAGCGGTTGTGTATGCGGTGAAGGTGTGAAGACCTTACCTCTTGGGAAGAAAGTTCACTATAGTGACCGATCAACAAGCATTAAGACACTTGCTAGAACAAAAGATCGTGACGCCAGAGCAATAGAAGTTTCTTGTGAAGCTTCTGGGATTCGAGTATGACATTATATATCAGCCCGGCAAGAAGAATAAGGTGGCTGATGCGTTGTCAAGGAAGGAGGGAAGTCCAATGATGTGGACTTTGTATGAAGATGAGGCTGAACATATGGCCTTAAGTGGAGCTGAATGGAGGATATGGGACAAGCTTAGAGAGGCTGTGGAGTTGGATGCAAGGTCTCAAGAGATCATAGAGAAGCTTGAGAGTCCATGTAATGGGGTGACCGGATTCAAATGGCGTGATGGGCTTATCTACTACAAGTCCTATGTCTATGTGCCCGACGTACCAAACTTGAGGAAGGAGATTCTCACTCACTTCCACCATAGCAAAGAAGGTGGTCATTTGGGATGGCTTAGGACATATAAGGATCAAGCATTTCTTCTATTGGGAGGGCCTAAAGAGAAGTGTGAAGAAGTGGGTGGCGGAATGTGATGTGTGTCAAAAGGTCAAACATGATACAAAGGCCCCTACAGGTCTCTTGCAGCCCTTACCCATACCGGAAGCTATATGGGAAGACTTGTCCATGGATTTTGTGGAGGGCTTGCCCGTAAGCCAAGGGTACGAAGTGATCTTGGTGGTCGTGGATCACTTAAGTAAGTATGCTCACTTCATACCCCTTAAGCATCCATTTACAATGAAGAGTGTGGCTAAGGTCTTTGTGGACAACGTGGTAAAGCTCCATGGTTTCCCTAGAACCATTGTTACGGATCGGGATCGGGTGTTCATGAGCTCCTTTTGGAAGGAAGTGTTTGCACTGCAAGGGAGCAAAATGAAGACAAGTTCTTCATACCATCCGCAGACCGATGGCCAAACAGAGGTGGTCAACCGTACATTAGAACAATACTTGAGATGCTATTGCCATGATGAGCAAGCAAGGTGGATGGACTACATGTCATGGGCGAAATATTGGTATAATACAACATACCACTCTTCCATCACACTTAGCCCATTTGAAGTGGTGTATGGAAGGAAGCCTCCTACCTTGGT
Source organism: Calamus simplicifolius (assembly GCA_900491605.1). NCBI lineage: Eukaryota > Viridiplantae > Streptophyta > Magnoliopsida > Arecales > Arecaceae > Calamus > Calamus simplicifolius. The sequence goes on along the minus strand of UESW01005098.1, from coordinate 345,464 downwards.
GGCTTATGAGAGGGGCACAGCTAAGAATGCGAAAGTGGAAGAAGCCTTGATCACTAGAGACGAGATACTAGCCAAGGCAAAGAGGGAGCTTAAGAAGGCCCAATCGAGCATGAAGAAATATTATGATAAAAGGAGAAGGCTAGAAGGGTTTGAGCCCGGGGACTTTGTGTACGTGAAGCTTCAACCCTATGGCCAGAAGATAATGAAGAGAAAGGCAAGCTACAAGCTAGAGAAAAGGTACTATGGACCATTTAAAGTGGCTGCCCGTGTCGGAGAAGTTGCGTATCGGCTGGAATTACCACCAACCTCAAGACTTCATCCAGTGTTTCACATGTCTCTCCTCAAGAGACGAGTTGGGGATCCTAGCTTGATTGTCGAGGAATTGCCTTCCTTCAATGAGGAAGGTAGAATGCTACTACAGCCCACAACGATTCTTGAATACAAAATGGTGCCACGTGGGAGGATTAGAAGGAAGATCTGGAGAGTATTGGTGCAATGGAGAGGGCTACCTAGAGAGGAAGCAACCTGGGAGGATTATGATGACATAGCCTTAAGGTTCCCACAATTTACCCTTGAGGACAAGGGTACACTTAATGGAAGGGGGAATGAAAGGATCCCAAGCGAAGACCATGGCCTACACGGCCACGATGGGGAGGATAAGTTGCGAGATGCGGCTCCAGTGACAGGCGGCAGCGCTACCGTGTAGGGCGGCGGATGGCGGCGAGATCAAGTACATTATGGAGATATCTTCAGAGATTGATTTCCTTGTGGGGAGTGATTGAATAAATCATATCTTCTAGATTTAGGATGTTTCTCCTAAATTCTAGAAGGTGATTGAATCATATCTTCTAGATTTAGGATGTTTCTCCTAAACTCTAGAAGGTGATTGAATAAATCATATCTTCTAGATTTAGGATGTTTCTCCTAAATTCTAGAAGGTGATTGAATAAATCATATCTTCTAGATTTAGGATGTTTCTTCTAAATTTTAGAAGGTGATTGAATAAATCATATCTTCTAGATTTAGGATGTTTCTCCTAGAAGATTAGTTTCCCTTTTAGTTAAGTTGTTTTAGGCATGTATCGTCAAATCTCCTTGATTCTAGGAATTGTTTCCTTAGAATCTTGAAGATTAGATTTGATTTGATTGGGAAGATAAGTTTCCTTTTCAGTTAAGTTGTTTTAGGCATGTATTGTCAAATCTCATTGATTCTAGGAATTGTTTCAAATTGTTTCCTTAGAATCTTGAAGATTTGATCTAGATTTGATTTGATTGGATTGGTAGGATTTTGTAAGCTCCTGAGGATGCCTATATAAGCACTCCTCAGGAGCAATAGGAAGAAGGGGGGGGGGGGGGGGGGGAGAGAGTTGTGTTTGTAAGCTAGAGAGCTTATGAATGTTGGCCAGGCATAGGCACGTTTATGCCAGTAAACTTGGGGGCTGATAACCTCTTAAGTTTGGGCGTGCTTGGGCTAATAACCCTTGTACGAGTGTTCTTGTGTTCTGGTGGTTCGAAGGACTAATAATCCTGAGACCACGTTATTCGTAATAATAGTGAGGCATTCTTCATTTCTTATGTGTTAGATCCTAATTACCACGCTCGTGTGTTACTGGAAACGGTTCGGGAGGATCGATTGTGGTGTTGGAGCGGATCGCGCGGAGGAGTTGGTGAATGTTTTGGAGTCCTTGATCGGGGACCCTAACACTGGGGCCTCCAGCGCCGGCCGCCAGCATCGGCCTCCAGCGCCGACCGCCAGCGTCGGCCTCCAGCGTCGGCCTCCAGCACCGGCCTCCAACGTCGGCCTCTAAGGCCGGCACATCAAAGGCTGACACCTGCCAAGACCGGCGTCTCCAAGCTAGGCGGCCCCGGCACATTCCTAGCCGGCCCCGGCGTCTCCAAGCCAGGCGGCCTCAGTTCCTAGCCGGCCATGGCGTCTCCAAGCTAGGCGGCCACAGTTCCTAGCCGGCCACCGCGTCTCCAAGCTAGGCAGCCTCAGTACCTAGCCGGCCACGACGTCTCCAAGCCAGGTGGCCCCGGCACATTCTTAGCTGGCCCCGGCCTCTCCAAGCCAGGCGGTCCCGGCACATTCTTAGCCGGCCACGGCGTCTCCAAGCCAGGCGGCCCCGGCACATTCCTAACCGGCCCCGACATCTCTAGCTCCACCAAGTCGGCCAAGGCCATCCCAGGCCAGCCCGACTCGGCCCCAGCGTCTCCAGCTCCACCGAGTCGGCCAAGGCCATTCCAAACCAGCCCGACTCGGCCCCAGCGTCTCCAGCTACGCCGAGTCGGCCAAAGCTATCCCCGGCCGGCCGGCTCGGCCCGGCGTCTCCAGCTCCGCCGAGTCGGCCAAGGCCATCCCTGGCCAGCCTGACTCGGCCCCGGCATCTCCCACTCCACCGAGTCAGCCAAGGCCATCCCCGGTCGGCCCGACTCGGCCCCGGCGTCTCCGATTCTGTCTAGTCGGCTCGGCCCTGGCATCGCCTTGCCAGCGGGATTGGCCCTAGCCATCTCGGGTCGATCCGGCTCGGCCCTGATAAGACTGGATTCCCCAGTTCCCACCATATCGGTCCCAGCGGTTCAAGAAACCGCCTCTCTGACGCGTGCCGCCCGACAACACCAGACGCGTGCCGCCCGACAGCGCCGCTCGATAGCACCGACGTGCACCGCCCGACAGCGCCGCTCGACAGTGCCGATGCGCGCCACCCGACAGCGCTGCTCGACAGCGCTGATGCGCGCCGCCCGACAGCCCCGCCAGCTGATGGGACGTCGCTTGCTAACCAGCCCAGATTCGTATAAGGGCTCAGCAGACACCCTGATTCATGCAGACCCACGTGATCGTGCCAGCGTCACCCCTATAAAAGGGTAAATTACGTCGAGAACCAGGTAATGCAAATTTACACACTTGATAACCTAACTCTCAGAGAGGAATCCAATTCTTCCGAGATCTCTCTCTTCTCAAGAGCTCTCTCGAGCTCCTTCTCTGCTGTGACCTCAGTCACTGACTAGGGCATCGGAGGGTCCCACCGAAGAACCCTCTCCGGTCTTGGGAATTCTTTGCAGGTAACCTGGTGAAGAAGGAGAGCCTCCGTTCCCGATGCCCAGGAGAGGTGATCGAGCGTCATCAGATTGGTGCGCCAGGAAGGGGGGGCATAAGAAAAAGTAGCGAACGTTCTCCTTGAGCTTTATATTTTGTCCCTCCTCTTCTTCCAGAGGCCATGATGGTGACCCGAGCTCAGAACGCCTCCATCAGTTGTCTAGCGGGGTCTCCCCCGCCAACTAGACAGCAGGAGGCCAATCCCCCTGCTGCCGACCCTCCGGTCGCTTGCCCGCAGCCGGACGCCGCTGTCCAAACAGCGGAGCGGCTGGCGACTCTTTCCCAGCAGGTACAGAATCTCACCACCGTGATCCACGGGCTCCAGCAATGACTGTCCGTAGCCACCCAGCATCAGACTGCTCCCCTTGCCAGCCAGCAGTCGGCGAGGGAAGGCTCCCTCGGCGGGAGGCCGGTCGGCAAGAGACCGGCCGACGTCAAGTTTCCCCTAGGAAGCCTCGGGGCGAGCCCTCCAAGCGGCCACAGTCCTCTGACTGCGGCCCCAACAAATTTTCTCCCAAGCCACATCATCACGAGGAACCCAGGCGAAAGTCCCGACTTCCGTCTCCATCTCCGTCTGCCTCCTCTTCTTCTTCTTCCTCCGAGCCACCTCGGAGGGCCTCGACGATCAGCTGCCAGGCAGAGGAACGCCTGGAGGAGTACAACCGGTGCCTCAACGAGCTCGCCAAGAAGATCAACCATCAGCTGGAGGAAGAGTTCGACACTCGTCCTCCTTACACTCGCCGCGTACTGGAGGAACCGATTCCCCCTAGGTTCCGCTTCCCTCAGGTGAACCCGTACAACGGTACGACCGACCCCCTCGACCACCTCAAAAGTTACAAGGCTATGATGCAAATTTAGGGTGCCCCAGACGCCCTCCTCTGCAAGGCCTTCCCTGTAACTCTACGGAGGGCCGCACGTGCATGGCACTCACGCCTGCCCCCTCACAGCATCGACTCCTTCCGGGAGTTGGAGAGGGCATTTTTGGCCCACTTTGACGCCTGCCGCCAGATCCCAAGAGTGGCAGACATCCTCTTCTCCGTCCGCCAGAAGGAAGGAGAGTCACTACGGGACTTTGTGTCCCGATTCAAAACCGCCGCCCTCGAGGTCTACCATCTCGACGATGCGGTGGCCTTCCTAGTGCTGAAGCGGGGACTCCTTCCGTCCCGCTTCACCTTCTCTCTGGATAAGAAGCCCCCAAGCTCTTATTCCGACCTCCTTCTCCGGGCCCAAAAGTATATCCGTGCCAACGAGGCTGACTCGTCCATAAGGGAAGCTGGCAGGAGTTCCAATAAGAAGCTAACACCCACTGAACCAGCTGAGGGACGATCCAGGCAGCCCGAACCACCCCATCGCTTTGACCACCGGCCCCAGGCGCTGGTTCCTAAGGGGCGGTTTACTCCTCTCACGGCTCCGATCTCCTGCATCCTACTAGAGATTGAGGAGGAGCCTTACTTTCAATGCCCACGTCCCCTAAAGTCAATAAACCCCCACAACAAAGAGCTTTACTGCCGGTATCACCAAGACTATGGGCATGACACCGAAGATTGCCGCCAGTTGAAGAAGGCCATTGAAAAGTTTGTCCAGCAGTGCCACTTGGGCAGGTTCGTTCGAGGAAACCTCGCGGCCCCAGGTGCGTCAGCACCTCCAGCGCCTCAGATTTGCCCCAACAATGCCCCAACGGAAGGAACAATAGCATGACCTCATGAGGGGCGAGCAGCAGCTCGGGGAGCCGACGAAAGGAAGCAAGCTAGCATCAAAATGGGAAGCTTCTCCCCCCATATTCGGAACACGGACGGTATTATCAGTAGCTTGCTGATCCTTTAATAAAGTATTATTCAGAATATCCTTGTCTTATCACGCTCTTGGGATGAGTGTATTTCTTAATCAAAGACCGGCTCTGCGTCAGCAACAAAGACCGACTCCGCGTTGGCACCAAAGACCAACTCCGCGTTGGCAACAAAGACCAACTCCGTGTTGGCACCAAAGACCGACTCCGCGTCGGCAGCAAAGACCAACTCCGCGTTGGCACCAAAGACCGACCCCGCGTCGGTACCAAAGACCAACTCCGCGTTGGCACCAAAGACCGACTCCGCGTCGGCACCAAAGACCAACTCCGCGTTGGCACCAAAGACCGACTCCGTATCGGCACCAAAGACCAACTCCGCGTTGGCAACAAAGACCGGCTCCGCGTTGGCAACAAAGACCAACTCCGCGTCGGCACCAAAGACCGACTCTGCGTCGGCACCAAAGACCGACTCCACGTTGGCACCAAAGACCAACTCCGCGTTGGCAACAAAGACCAACTCCGCGTCGGCACCAAAGACCAACTCCGCGTCGGCACCAAAGACCAACTCCACGTCGGCAACAAAGACCAACTCTGCATTGGCACCAAAGACCAACTCCGCGTTGGCAACAAAGACCAACTCCGTGTTGGCACCAAAGACCGACTCCGCGTCGGCACCAAAGACCAACTCCGCGTTGGCACCAAAGATCGACTCCGCGTTGGCACCAAAGACCGACTCCGCGTCGGCACCAAAGACCGACTCCTCGTTGGCAACAAAGACCGACTCCGCGTCGGCACCAAAGACCAACTCCGCGTTGGCAACAAAGACCAACTCCGCGTTGGCACCAAAGACCAACACCGCGTTGGCACCAAAGACCGGCTCCGCGTCAGCAACGAAGATCGGCTCTGCATCGGCAACGAAGACCGACTCCGCGTCGGCACCAAAGACCGACTCCGCGTTGGCACCAAAGACCGACTCCGTGTCGGCAACAAAGACCGACTCTGCGTCGGCACCCAAGACCGGCTCCGTGTCGGCACCCTGAAGCTCAAGACATGCGGATTCCAATCAATAGAGTTTCCTGGGGGGCAGACCAACCCTGCAAAAGAAGACCAATTTCTTTAAAGAAAAGGAACCTGACGACTCTCAGCTCTCAGGTCACCTTCCGGGGTTCAAAAGGTTCTCGACGGCCTCTACTCTGCCTCATCGGCTTCATCTTGGCCTCAACGGCTAACTGACGAGCGTCCCCCAAAAAAGTTGGCGTATGCTGCTTTCAGTGGCGGGCGTGAGGTAATCAATTTGCCTCCAAAAAATTTCTCGAAGTTCTACACTCCTTTCGCTTAGCTGATGTGGGGCACGCAAGCTCAAGGAGTGTGGGGGGGGGGGCATTTGATGGGGCCAGTTGACCCCATCAAAAATAAAATTTTTTGGATGGCCCCAAAGGGTGACAGACTCCAGCGTCGGCCTCCAGCGTCGGCCTCCAGCGCTGGCCTCCAGCGCTGACCTCCAGCGCCGGCCTCCAGCGCCGGCCCCCAGCGCCGGCCTCCAGTGCCGGCCTCCAGCGCCGGCCTCCAGCGTTGGCCTCCAGCGTCAGCCTCCAAGGCCGGCACATCAAAGGCCGACACCTGCCAAGACCGACGTCTCCAAGCTAGGCGGCCCCGACACATTCCTAGCCGGCCCCGGCGTCTCCAAGCCAGGCGGCCTCAGTTCCTAGCCAGCCACAGCGTCTCCAAGCTAGGCGGCCCCAGTTCCTAGCCGACCACCGCGTCTCCAAGCTAGGCGGCCTCAGTTCCTAGCCGGCCATGGCGTCTCCAAGCCAGGCGGCCCCGGCACATTCCTAGCCGGCCCCGGCCTCTCCAATCCAGGCGATCCCGGCACATTCTTAGCCAGCCCCGGCCTCTCCAAGCTAGGCGGTCCCAGCACATTCTTAGCCAGCCCCGGCCTCTCCAAGCCAGCCGGTCCCGGCACATTCTTAGCCGGCCACGGCGTCTCCAAGCCAGGCGGCCCCGGCACATTCCTAGCCGGCCCTGGCATCTCCAGCTCCACCGAGTCGGCCAAGGCCATTCCAAACCAGCTCGACTCGGCCCCGACGTCTCCAGCTACACCGAGTCGGCCAAGGCCATCCCCGGTTGGTCAGCTCGGCCCCGGCATCTCCAGCTCCGCCGAGTCGGCCAAGGCCATCCCCGGCCGGCCCGACTCGGCCCCGGCATCTCCCGCTCCGCCGAGTCGGCCAAGGCCATCCCCGGCCGGCCCGACTCGGCCCCGGCGTCTCCGATTCCGTCCAGTCGGCCCCACCCCGGCACCGCCTTGCCAGCGGGATTGGCCCCAGCCATCTTGGGTCGACCCGGCTCGGCCCTGATAAGACTGGATTCCCCAATTCCCGCTAGATCGGTCCCAGCGGTTCAAGAAACCGCCTCTCTAACGCGCGCCGCCCGACAACACCAGACGCACGCCGCCCGATAGCGCCGCTCGATAGCGCCGACGCGCGCCGCCCGACAACCCCGCCGGCTGATGGGACGTCGCTCACTAACCAGCCCAGATTTGCGCAAGGGCTCAACAGACGCCCTGATTCACGCAGACCCACGTGATCATGCCAGCATCATCCCCTATAAAAGGGTAAATTACGTCGAGAACCAGGTAACGCAAATTTACACACTTGATGCCCTAACTCTGAGAGAGGAATCCAATTTTTCCGAGATCTCTCTCTTCTCAAGAGCTCTCTTGAGCTCCTTCTCTGCTGTGACCTCAGTCACTGACTAGGGCATCGGAGGGTCCCAACGGAGAACCCTCTCCGGTCTTGGGACTTCTTTGCAGGTAACCTGGTGAAGAAGAGAGCCTCCGTTTCCGACGTCCAGGAGAGGTGATCGAGCGTCATCAATAATAATAATAATAATAAATATTATTTTTTATTTAAAAAAGATAAAAATAATAATAACAAATATTTTTGTTTGAATAGAAAGAAAAGAAAAGAAGGAAAAAAGTTATATGAGAATTATCCTCTTGAAATGAAATGTGAAAATAAAAGAATGAAGAATAAAAAAATAAAAGAATATTTTAATCTTCTAAAAAATATAACTTAAACCTTTTTTCTTTTTCAAGTTTATCTTTCGATTTTGAAGTTAACAAATTTATTCTTGTTGAGAAAGAAAGAAGGTGAACGGGATATTTTGATCTTCTAAAATAATCGATCAATTATTTTAATATAAAAAATATATTATATTAATAAAATTTATTTTTTAATAAAATGAACATAGGAATACTAATCTTTAAAATCTTCTTTTTTTCAAAAAAAAATCTTTTTTGGTATCTTATTTAATCACTAAAATTTGCTTACTTTCAATCTACGTACTCATTTAGTCTGATTTAACTTTTTCTTTAAAAAAAATTAAAGTAAATTTCTACTCAAGTTTTCTTTATTTTCATCATTTTCTCTTTATATCTTTACTTTCCATTCTCATAAAATTTTTATATTTTCATCTTTTTTTCCTTTTTTTTATTCTCCTCTCATCAATGTTCTTCTTTATATGATCTCTTTTTCTTTCTTTATAAAACTTGCGCGCATCCTAATGAAAAAAAAAGTACCATAAACTCTCAGGAATTTAAAACGCAAAGGACAAGAAGATTTGAAATGGCATTGATAAACTTGTAACCCGGTTCAGACCAAGTTGACCGGTTCAAGAGTGAACCGAATGGGTTGATCGGATTATTTTGGGTCTCTTTAGGTAGTGTTTGATATCCCAAAAGCTATCTCAGGATAAATGTACATGATAGCATTTATCCAAGGGATAGTTAAGGGAATAAGCACCTTTTTAAAATTACAAGTCTGCCATCAAGGGATAACTTTAGTTATTCCTGAGTTTCCTAAGGAATAAGTTCAGAAGATAACCCATGGTTAAACATGAGTTATCCCCTCTAATTAAACTTTTTCAGATATATCCCCTCTAGCTATAGCATTTGAGGATAAGCCCATATATCAAACACTGCCTTACATATCCAGTTTTATATTAGAATCGGACCAGCTTAGCTTCGGCTCTCGGTTTAACTGGTCGATCCTGTCCAATTTTAATAACTATACTTTTTTTAACAAAGTAACTTATGGTCTTTTTTCTTCTTCTTCTTCTTTCCTTCGTTCTCTCACATCCCAAAAGACGATGACATGGGGTATAAAAGCTATGGTTGCTGAGAGGAGGTGGGGTTGTCCATTGTCTTGAGCTAAATACTCCATTTGGCATCCGCGGGCTCAATTACACCTCTATCGAAAGTGAAAGTAGTTTATATTGAAGATCCAAAATTTAACTTGGACAAATGATGAGAGTTGCAAATGATAACGTATACCACGTCATTAATCATTTTTTTTATTGATATTGTGGTATCAAGCGATGGTAACCATTGTCATGGACGAGATAGCCCCATCACATGTACAATTTCTTTTTGCTCTGTCTCATTAAATATAGAGTTGGAAAGAAGCATAATTAAGGGAACCATTTCATCCCATTCAATAATTACCAAACTTACATAACTGCACAATAAAATGCCATGCATTTACAACATCATTCTCATAATAAGAAATACATACATACATACATAAATATTTAATGAAAAATGGAATCGTAAAGATGGTCTCCGCCATCCATGCATAGTCCAGGGCATAACCCACCACTTGGCTGCCCTTATTAATTTTTTATAATATTATTAAATTATTATTTTATTGGTCTTGTATTTTCTTCTAATCATAGTTTTTGGTCGCCTTTGGGAAAAGGCAAAGCTAAAAAGACAAACTTTACTTTCAACTAACCTTTAACATCCCTTCAATGTTGCCTTTAAGAAATGCATCAAGAGATACTACATGGTCTCTAACTTTATCTCTTCATCTAGGTTTTGCCAAATACCCTAGCTAGGTCATTGCCCTCGAAAAGCATATAAACTCTTCCAACAATAGCATAAAAGGTATTGCTTTAAAATTTATTTTAAAAATAAAAATATAGATAATGCATAAAAAATAATAGATAGATTAATTTCACATCCGAGCGTTGCCTGAATAATAATATCAAAAAAATAATTTTTTAGATAGTTTTTATGTCCACCAAAAGAATATGCTTTTAGTATTGAACACATTTATTCTTGTGAATTTGGAGCTAGAAAACTACTATAGAAATTCTCACCGGTTAGTTAAAAAGATTTTTGAAAATGATATAAAAAAGAAGTTACGTATGGTGATTTTCTTTAAATCCTTGGCTTTTTATCCCCCTCCGCATCATTTGAAACAGCTATGAATGTCAAAACATGAATAATAATACTGATATGGGGGCACATGCCAATACCTATTATATGTATAGGGTGAGAATAAACATAAAAATATCTTGGCCTAGTTTCATCCCACCCCATTCGATACCCATTATTGAGGGATAAAATTGCCATTGCATTGATAACCATGCGAAGGGGCTAAGATCAGCCCCATCCCTCCTCCCGCTACGCTATGCCTATGAAGAACGAGCCAACCGATGAGGTCCAGCGGGCCGGGCAACTTATGGTTTGGTTCTACCGAGCCATCCATAGCTCGGCTCTCCCCGAGCTTCCATAGCTCGACTTCCCCCGAGCTTTCCATAGCTCGGCCTCCCCGAGCTCCCATAGCTCGGCTCTCCCCGAGCTTCCATAGCTTGGCTTTCCCGAGCTTCTCATAGCTCGGCCTCCCCGAGCTCCCATAACTCGGCTCTCCCCGAGCTTCCATAGCCCGGCCTCCCCGAGCTTCCCATAGCTCGGCCTCCCCCAAGCTTCCCATAGCTCGGCCTCCCCGAGCTTCCCATAGCTCGGCTTCCCTGAGCTTCCATAGCTCGGCTTCCCCCGAGCTTCCATAGCTCGGCCTCCCCGAGCTTCCATAGCTCGGCTCAGATTCCCCCGAGCTTCCCATAGCTCGACTTTCCCGAGCTTCCATAGCTCGGCCTCCCTGAGCTTCCCATAGCTCGGCCTCCCCGAGCTTCCCACAGCTTGGCTTCCCCCGAGCTTCTCATAGCTCACCTTCCCTCAGCGATCCATGACTCGATACTCACCTCCGTGGAACCCGACGCGGGAGAGCCTAGGCCTATCGTAACAGAATCCCAAACAAAGAATCATATTGAGGAGTGGTCTAGGATCTAGAATAACGGCCTAGGACCTACGCACTCATCAAATCTCATGCCATCAGGGGGCCCTCCCAGCCATCGATCTTTTAACAGACAAGATACGGATCACACCGGCTTCATAACAGCTTAATTCGAATCCCAACAACCTTCGAACCTTCTAGAAGGCACTCAAGATCCAGGTGATTGCCTATAAATACAACATTCCCAGATTCTCTCAGGTATGCGCTAATAGCCCCCGGCTCACTCTCACTCTCACTCTCGCTCACTCTCTCTCTCCCACTGCTCGTCGGTGCTCCCCTGGAGCTCCCGATTGGCCACCCCTGGAAGGACTCCCCAGAGAGATCCTTCTTCCCATTTTCTGTTGATCGCTGATCACCGCTGACTTGAGCGTCGGAGGGTCTTCCACAGAGGGCCACCCCCAACGCTTCTCGCGTGAGGACTTCTGTGCAGGTCCGCCCAGGAGGAAGCCCTGATTAGGAGACCGGCCGCGCCCGAGTCGGAGGATGGATCCCGGTGGCAACAGATTGGCGCTAGAGGAAGGGCCCTCAAGTCCCGTTAAAACTTGAAGAAAGGAGATAAGGATCTCGATCTGGAGTAGAACCTCTCCAATGGCTAATTGGAGAAGAGCAACCTCTGAAGCCCAGGACCAGGTCGTCACTCAAAGACCTGATCCGATAAGCAATGCGGCGCCGTAGCCACCGCCAGTTGAGACCCCGTCACGCCAGCATCCCGGTGACCCAGGACCAGTTCACCACGCTGGTCCAGCAGGTCCAAGCCCTGACCCACCTGGTTCAGGAGAGCTTCGTAGCTGCCCCTGCTCCACGCCTTCATGAGGAGGCCGCAGCTCCTTTCTTTTCGGCCACCTCCTCCTCTGGTCCGCATGAAGCCGCGGACCCCCCACACCGACCCAAAGGGGACAAACCAGTCCCGCAAGGCAGCTACAATAGGGATCCCCCCAGATCTCGACGGGCCCAGACCCTCTCCCCGATGTCCTCCCGCCATGATTTGACGCCGTCCCTGTGCTCTTCTCGCCCAGCTCCTCCTCTTACATCTGAAGAGGAGATCCGTCGACAAATCTGGGAGATGCGTCAGGAACTGGACGCCGCCAAGCAGGCCCATCCGCCTCAGCCCAAGGCGGAGCAGGTCATCCCTTTTCCAAAGGGATCATGGAGGAAGTGATTCCCTCCCATGTCAAACTACCCACCGTCGAGCCCTACCATGGCTCTTCTGACCCAGATGATCATCTCAGCAGCTTCCGATCAATAATGATGTTCCACGGAGCATCCGACGCAATCCTCTGCCGCGCCTTTCCCTCCACCCTCAGAGGATCTGCCCGAACCTGGTTCAACGCCTTGAAACCAGGTTCCATTGATTCATTCGACGAGCTGAGCCATCTTTTTATTGGCCAGTTCGTCAGTAGCCGCCGTCACCGACGAGATCCGACTCCCTCTCAAAGTTAAGCAGAGAGAGGGGGAGTCCTTAAGAAACTACCTTGGCCGTTTCAACAAGGCCATGCTAGAGGTGGACCACCTTAATCATGAGGTGGCTATGTCCGCCTTAGTGGGGGGAGTTTCGAAGGAGAGCGACTTCTACCTGGCGATGGAAGTCAGCTACCCCCAAACCTCTCCGATATGATGGCCCTGGCAGACAAATACGCCAGGGTCGAAGAGTCGCGGAGAGTTGCCCACGCCGAGCTGGCGAAGAAGAAAGAACCTAAAGGTTCCGACAGGCACGACCCGTTCGTTGGCCAAGTTCGCCTCATCGCCAAAGAGCTCCCCCACCGCCACCGAGAAATCGCTCCCGGAGCTCGCCCAGGTGATTCGACCGGTACACTCTGCTCACTGTACCCAGGGCACAAATTCTCATGGAGATAGAGCGCCAGCTCCCCGGCCAGCTCCTCTCGAGGGAACCCAACCCGGAGGGACCCCACCAAATACTGCCGCTACCACGGGAGCACGACCATGACATCGAGGAATGTTGGCAGTTGAAGAATGAGATTGAGAGGCTGATTCAACGGGGCCGACTGAACCAGTTCAGGAGGGCACCCGAGCCAGGACAAGGGGGGGATCACCAGCCCGAGCTTCAACAGCCTCCTCCTCCACCAAATCCGCCTTAATCGGCCACATCAACGTGATCGAGGAAGCCGGTGGCTCGAGCTCCAGAAATGATGATGAAGGATCGGCTCCAAAGAAAGTGCGGACGGGCGAGCTCTCCTTCTCCGATGATGATCTCCGAGGGATACAGTTCCCCCATGACGATGCATAGTTGTATCCCTCAATTTAAATGACTATGATGTAAGCCGGATCCTCGTTGACAGTGGAAGTTCTGTGAATGTTTTGTACCTCGATGTGTTTGCCAAGATGAGATTGCTCATAAAAAACCTTCAGCCGTGGATTCCACCCTAATGGGATTCACAGGCGACGTTATCATCCTAGAAGGGGTCGTAACCTTAACAGTTTGGGCAGGAACCTGGCCCCTTGTAGCCACTGTTCACACGGACTTCCTAGTAACTAAACTCAAGTCGCCCTACAACGCAATATTTGGGAGACCCGGCCTGATGTCCCTCAAAGCAGTTGTCTCCATCCCACACCTGTCTATGAAATTCCCCATCGGACGGGGAGTTGGAGTTGTCCAAGGAAGCCAAACCATGGCTCAACAGTGCTTCGTCACCAGCCTTTAGTCTAGAATGCCGAAGTTGACGGGCTGGATGCTCGGGAGGACTTCACCGAGCAACGGGGAGAACCAGCCGAGGAACTGGAGGAAGTGCCGCTGGACGAGGCTCGTCCGACCGAACATAAAGATTGGGTTGCTGCTGAAAGGCGAACCTCGGCGGGAGCTGATCGACTTCCTCCGGAGCAACGCCGATGTTTTCGCTTGGTCCGCCTCTGACATGCCGGGAATCAGTCCTGAGGTTCTCGTCCACCGCCTTAACGTGACGAGGCATACCGGCCCGTCAAACAAAAGAAGAGGAGCTTTGCCCCAGAGCGGCAGAGGGCTATTGAAGAGGAGGTCGATAAACTCATCAAGGCGAACTTCGTCCAGGAGGTAAATTACCCAAATTGGTTGTCAAATGTCGTCATGGTGAAGAAGTCGAACGACAAGTGGTGGATTTGCATCGACTTCACCGACCTCAACAAAGCATGCCCGAAGGACAGCTTCCCTCTCCCCCGGATTGATCAACTTATGGACGCCACCTCGGGTCATCAAATGCTGACGTTCATGGATGCATACTCCGGCTACAACCAGATTCGGATGGCCCCCGAAGATGAAGAAAAGACCGCCTTCATAACCGACCGAGGTACTTACTGTTACCGAGTTATGCCTTTCGGTCTTAAAAATGCAGGGCCACCTACCAGAGGCTGGTCAACAAGGTCTTCAAAGAACAAATCGGCCGGAACATGGAGGTATACATCGACGACATGCTGGTCAAAGCAAAGAAGCATCACGGCACATCGAGGACCTCTCGGAGAGCTTTGCAACACTCCGCAAGTATCAGATGAAGCTCAATCCGACTAAGTGCGCCTTCGGCGTTAACTCTGGGAATTCCTCGGCTTCATGGTCTCCCAGCGGGGTATCGAAGCTAACCCCCAGAAGATCCAAGCTCTTCAACAGATGGCGCCTCCGGCATCCATTAAAGAAGTCCAGCGCCTAACCGGGAGGATAGCGGCTCTCAACCGCTTCGTGGCGCGCTCAGCCGAAAGATGCCTCCCCTTTTCAAAACTCTCCGATCGGCTAAGAACTTCCAGTGGACCCCGAGTGTCAAAAATCATTCCAAGATCTCAAGAAGTACCTCGGCTCCTCCCCACTCCTCAGCAGTCCAAATCCTGGTGAGACACTATTCCTGTATCTGGCTGTTTCGAAGGTGCCGTTTGCTCGGTGCTGGTCAGAGAAGAAAACAAGGTCCAGAGCCAATTTATTATGTCAGCAAGCTACTCCGTGATGCGGAGACAAGGTATAGCCGGATTGAGAAGATGGTGTTGGCCTTGATCACCTCAGTTCGGAAGTTGCGGCCATACTTCCAAGCGCATTCTGTGACAGTCCTGACTGACCAACCCATCAAGGCGGTGGTCCACCGCCCGAGACGTTAGGGAGAATGACTAAGTGGGCCATCGAGCTGAGCAAGCATGACATCCATTTTCAGCCTCGCCCGGCCATCAAAGCTCAGGTGCTAGCCGATTTCCTCCTCGAGTGTACCATCCAGAGGACGGCTCCACCCCGACTCCCCCGAGAAACCAAAATCTGGCGCCCGGTGGCTCCTCCATGTCGACGGGTCATCCAACGCTCATCGCTCCGGTGCGGGCTTGGTTCTCACCAGTCCGGAAGGGGTGACCTTTGAATATGGCATCCGCTTCTCCTTCCCAGCCTCCAACAACGAAGCTGAGTATGAAGCCCTGCTGGCCGGTCTCCGGATCGCCCGCAGCCTTAAGGTGGAGAAACTGAATGCCTTCACCGACTCCCAGCTAGTGGCGGGTCACGTACGAGGGGAGTTTGAGGCCCAAGAACCGAACATGATCGATATCTCCAAGAGGTTCGGAGCCTACTCTCCCATTTCCCCAAATTTGAGATTATTCAGATTCCTAGATCTGAAAATGCCCGTGCCGACCTGCTGTCTCGTTGGCAATGGCGAAATCTATGGACACCGAGCAAAAATTCCACCTAGAGATCCTAGAGAGACCCAGTGTCGCGAAGCCGACCGAGTAATGCAAGTTGAGGCCGAGCCATCATGGTTCGACCCCGTCCTGAGGAACCTCAAAGAAGGGTCACTTCCGTCCGACCGGAGAGAAGCCAGAAGGCTAAAGTTGCAGGCCACCCATTATGTGTTGAGCGACGATCAGCTCTACAAACGATCCTTCTCCATGCCATTGCTCAGGTGTATTTGCCCGTTTGAAGCAGATTATGCCCTCCGCGAAGTACATGAGGGGATTTGCGGCAACCATCTGGGAAGCCGGTCCCTATGTCACAAGGTGCTGCGTCAAGGCTACTATTGGCCGACCATGCAGAAGGATGCAGACGACCTTGTCCGAGCTTGCGACCCATGCCAGAGGCACTCAAGCATTCAGAGGCTCCCCTCTGCCAGCCTGGTCCCCATATCCTCCGCTTGGCCCTTTGCCAAGTGGGGGATGGACATCCTCGATCCGTTTTTGCTCGCCACGGGGCAGCAAAAATTTCTATTCGTCGCCATCGATTATTTCACTAAATGGGTCGAGGCGGAGGCAGTTGCATAAATAACCGAAGCACGGGCCAAGGATTTCGTATGGAGGTCCATCATCTGCCGCTTCGGCCTCCCGCACACTATAATCATTGACAACGGTAGGCAATTCGACAATCCTAAGTTTCGCCTGTTCTGCGAGGAGCACGGGATCCGCCACCACCTTACCTTGGTCGGGCATCCGCAAGCCAACGGAGCAGCCGAAGTAACCAACCGGACCTTGCTTCAAGGGATTAAAGCTTGGCTCTCCAGGACCCGAGGTAGGTGGGCAGACGAGTTGCACCATATCCTATGGGCCTACCGCACCACCCCGAGAGTACCCATAGCGAAACCCCATTCCGGATGGCCTTCGGCACAGAGGCCGTTATCCTCGTGGAGATAGGGCTCCCTTCTCTACGGGTGGAAAGCTACTCGGAGGAAGCCAGCGATGAGCAGCTCTGCACCAACCTCGACCTGATAGAGGAGATTAGAGAGAAAGCTCGGATCAGAGTGGCTGCCTATCAGCAAAGGGTGGCCCGCTACCACGCCTCCAGAGTCAAAGGGAAAGCTTTCTTACCTGGCGACCTCGTTCTTCGGAAAGCATCTGTCTCCAAACCGCTGGAGCAAGGAAAGCTGGCACCAAACTGGGAAGGCCCTTACCAAGTAGCTGACATCATCGGACCGGGGAGCTACAAGCTACAAGATCTAAGCGGGAGATTCATCCCTCGGACATGGAATTCGGACAATCTTCGCAAATACTACCAGTAGGGTACGCCCTCTACAGGCTCGCTCCCATATATTCTTGTCGGCACAATGTTTTATAATTCATGACATAAATCACCACAAGTTATATCACCAAAATTCGTGGAAAGGAACATATGCTGCTTACTAATCCTCGGTACGATCGAGTTACTTGTTCAAGCAGGAAAATCTCCGAACCTCGGTTGGGCCGAGCAACAAATCTCCGAACCTCGGCTGGGCCGAGCAACTAGACTCCGAACATCGGCTGGGCCAGGCAACTAATCTCCGAACCTCGGCTGGGCCGAGCAACAAATCTTCGAACCTCGGCAGGGCCGAGCAACAATTATTCGAACCTCGGCTGGGCCGAGCAACTAATCTCCGAACCTCGGCTGGGCCGAGCAACTAGTCTCCGAACCTCGGCTGGGCCGAGCAATAATTCTCCGAACCTCGGCTGGGCCGAGCAACTACTCTCCGAACCTCGGCAGGGCCGAGCAACTACTCTCCGAACCTCGGCAGGGCCGAGCAACAATTCTTCGAACCTCGGCAGGGCCGAGCAACAATTCTTCGAACCTCGGCAGGGCCGAGCCATAATTCTCCGAATCTCGGCTGGGCCGAGCAACGAGTCTCCGAATCTCGCTTAGACCTAGCGATGAATTCTAGAAGCCCTGGCTAAAGCCGGAGTGTATAAAGCCCCGGTAAAAACCAAAGCACGCAAACCCCGATCAGAGCTGAAGGACTTCCGAATAGTCCCTAGAACTTTGGCCGGTTTGAAAAAATGCACGCTGTGCAAAACCACTGACAGACACAAGGTATGCGCCTTTAGGCCTTGCCAGGCCCTACACGGTCGCCCGCGGGCCCCAGACAAAAACCAGGGAATTCCCCCTGCTGCTAAATCCTCGGAATCTTACCAACCAAACACCTGTCTCGCTCCACGGACGAGATCATGACTCAGCGCATAAACCAATGGGACCACCCAGGCCCCCCGACAGTTCAAACAGAAACGAGTGGTTTTTCTTTTTCTATGAGCTAAACGACGATCTCGAAGAACAAGAGGTTGTCAAAAAAGGCCTTTTTCATTGATTGGAAAAGTAAATACAAAAAGAAAAGGAGAAAAAGTACAGAAAGAAAGAAAGTGGCCCTCGTGGGGGCCTAACGTCTCCCACCAGGTGCTACCGGGTCTTCCAAACATCGGGACAGCTCGGCGACTCGTTGGTAGAGGGACGCTATCTCCTCCTTCTACTGGTCCACAACCTGGCGCAGGGCTTCAGCCTCCCTCACGGAAACGGTGAGGTACTCCTCGACTGCCTTCTCGAGCTGCTCATGGCTTGCGAAGGCTGACGCCAAGGACATACCATCAACTAGCACGGCGGTGCGGCCCCCCTGAGAGCCCCTATGACCGCCGTTGGATGATTGCCCCCCACCTTGAGAGACCATATCGGAAGTTGTTTAGAGGCTAACCGAAAGGATGGTAAGCACTGGCATCCCGCTCGTCCGTATTTGTACCCTCAGGCGGGTATCTCGATCCGTCGGTCATAAATACCGACCCATGAGGATTTGCCACGTGTCGTCGCTCTGACGAGCACCCACAGGACGCGAGGGGTCGTGCCCCTTCCCGAGGAAGATCGGTAAATGTCGACGAATTGCTCGAGAACTCCTCTCCTTCTCTAGAGACAGGGTTCCTCCCGATCTGCCGGGCCCTCGCGCAGTAAATGCCCTCGATACTCCTCCAAGCTGCCCTAAATAGGCTGCCCCTTGGAAAATGCAAAAAAGAAAGAGCGCCGGCACCTGACGATGATTCACTCCCCTCGGGAGTAGCCAAATCATAAGTGATGGGCGTACCCCTGCGCCGCCCGTTCTGCCTTGACACTTTTCACCGAGTCTCACAGGAACCAGGTATCGTGACTCGCGGTGGCGACTAAGTCATCTCTCCAAGCTCTAAATCTCCGAACCTCGGCTGGGCCGAGTAACTAATCTCCGAACCTCGGCAAGGCCGAGCCATAAATCTCCGAACCTCGGCAGGGCCGAGCTATAAATCTCCGAACCTCAGCAAGGTCAAGTAATAAATCTCTGAGCTTCGGCCAAAGTTAAGGAATATGTTCCACCGCCGGACAATCTCCAAATTTTCATCTGAATTCGGGCAGCTTACGAGCCCCGACTAGGTCGGATAGCGCGGGATCCTCGTCCAAGAACGAACGAGATATCCTTACGCCTCATTTCATTGCCAACAACAACAACTCTTGGCGCAAAAGATACAGAAATTAAGAGAAAGAATAAAACTTTCTTTATTTCATTGTCATCGAAACTGATTACAACCGCTTGAGAGGCATTACAAGTGCATTGAAATGCATAAAATAAAGACGGGTACAAAACTCGGGCAAACTGCTCCAAAGCAGCTCTGGGCGACTGTGATGCTCCGGCGTCCGGTCCAACAAATCAGACAAACCACGAACTGGTTAGCCCGAGCCGATAATGGGCGGACGACATGGCCCAACCGTTGCGACCAGCTTCGGTAAATAACGATATCTCGATGCTCCAACTGAGATATCAGAGAGATCAGAAGGGTGGACAGGATATTACCCCAAACAACCCAACCGAGGGGTCCTCCGACGAGTAGGAAGGAAGCTCGCAGACCCTAGCACCAGAGCGCTCCCCCAAATCGGGTGTGTACCGCTCCACCTTGCCCAAACTCAAAGGCAAGGTACCCGCGGGCGACACACCATCACCCCCTCCCCACGTGGCGAAAGATTTCCTGGGCATGCAAGCCTAGGAATCCAAACCAGGGGAGGAGGAGAAATTCACGCAACCCATGGAGAGCCCGCGTACACTTCCTTCCGTACGTCCCCAATGGGGAACCACAAAGGTCACACAGGAAGCGTATATGTGCACTCTCCATGCGATCTCTGCAGACCTCCTGTGCGCTCTCCATACAATCTCCGGAGCTTCTTTCTTGAGGGCAGGCCACCCCCGACGGCTCCTTCATCACCCTAACTGTCCGGAGGACGACGATGACTCACAGGAGAAAAGCTCGGTCCTCCCGCTCCAAGCCCTAAATAAATAGGCATTGTGTGCACCTCCACAGATTACAGTAAAGAAAAACTTTGGGATGGCCCAACACAGCCCTCTTTTCCCCTTTTTATAGGTGAAGACGGACGGGAACAGCTATCAGAGCGGAAAACCTTAGGATTCGAAACGCCAAGCCCGCGCCATGACGTGACCTTCTGAAATAAAAAATAGCGTCCCACGATGCGCACCGAGCACGTTGCCCCAGCCATGATGCACCCCAAAAGATTACCTCTGACCCCCAATCACAAGCTTTAAATGCAGAAGATCGTCCACCGATCTTGCGGATCCTGGCGGACCTCGGGGATTGACCTACAAAAACGACGTCCTCCAATGGTGAATAAGCACTTACACTGCATGCCAAAGCAGCCCACGTCGAGAAAGATCAACATTGCACTGGTTCGTCGGAAAGTCTTGAGCGACCTTTTGCTGGCCGCAGAGCCGTACCACCCACTTCGGTGAAATGAAAATCGGCCCGCCTTGGAAAAGACAAAACGCAGACAGGGGTAATAAATGGATGCAAAGGCCAAACCCACTCTCTGCCAGAAAGAATAAAGGGGTGACAGCGAAGGTTCAACAAACCCCCCTCTCTCTTCGTCGAAGGCACGACCACAGTCTGGCTACTGGCAATGAAAATTCCCTCGGCCCTCGCTGAGTCATTTTTGCCCCTCGGCCCTCGCTGAGCCATTTTTCCCCTCGGCCCTCGCCGAGCCATTTTTGCTGCTCGGCGACCATTTTTGCTCCTCGGCCCTCGCCGAGCCATTTTTTCCCCACGGCCCTCGCCGAGCCTTTTTGCCCCTTGGCCCTTGCCGAGCCATTTTTGCTCCTCGGCCCTCGCCGAGCCATTTTTGCTCCTCGGCCCTAGCCGAGTTACTTCGTCCCTCGGCCCTAGCCAAGCTACCTTTTCCCTTGGCCCTAGCCGAGCTACTCCGTCCCTCGGCCCTAGCCGGGCTATTTCATTCTTCGGACCTAGTCGAACCACTATGTCACTCGGCCTAATCCGAATTAAATCATCTCTCAACCTCCCTTCAAACCAAGCCATGTTGACGCTCGATTCTGCCATCGGGGCTATCCCTATGCCTTGGCCTCGACTAGGATATTCCTTCAAAACTCAGCCCGGGAATCAACCAAATGGCACTCATAGTTAGGACTAAAATTAAAGGCAAGAAAGCTACGGCCAAGAAGACAAATGAATGACAAGCAGCTGATCCATTTATCAGTCTTCAGTCAAACTACAAAATAAGAGAAAGAAAAAGCACAAACGGACCCCCAAGGAGTCATGACTTGGGGTCAGACCCAGCACTTCCTGCGGCAGCATCAGCAGGGGCATCGCTTGGCCCCCCTTCTCGAAGGTGTCACGACGGGATACCTCGGTAGCCGCATCGGCTCCCAGAATAGCTTCAAGGTCGACATCAGATATTTCTTCGTACTCATCCTCCTCGACCCCCGGGGTGTACGCTTCATAATGCTCGGCTTCCAGGCAAGACAGGTCCAGGTCTGGGTAAGCCTGGGCAACCTTAGCCCGCACCTCATCTTCGCCAAGCTGAAATACATCGGCACAAGCCGCCCTGCGTTCGTCGGCAAATTCGGTGGATTTCTTGTACTCCTCCACCACCGAAGAGGCCCGCGCATTGGCCTTGGCTAATTGCTTCTCCAATTCAGAGATCCTTCGGTGCCTCGAGGCCGCATCCTCTCCGAACGCCGCCAACCGCCCCTGAAACTCCTGGCTCGCCCTGTTCAACTGCAGATGAAAAGCCAAGTAAAGCGGAAGCCGAAAGACCAAGATGGGTAAAACAAATGGTGCCCTACCTGCTCGTCCCGCCGGGCTAGCTCGCCCTCCAGCGCGTGGACCCTATTGAGAGCCCTAGACTTGGCCGATTGGGTTTGACGAAGGCTCTCTTCTAGCTCGTCCACCCGGGACTGAGCGTCCCCGGTCTCTTGATGAGCGTAGTCGAGCTCATCAGAAAGTCGAGCAGCTCACTCATCCGACCACTTTAGCCGATCCTTTGTATCGGCGAGCTCTTTGTTTAGGCGGATGAGGTGGTCCTGCTGCCGCCGACATTATGCTCTTCCTCCTTGAGCCTTTTGCTCCAGCTAACCCTATCTTCGGCATGGCTGGCTTTCAACCGATCCCACCTCTTATCAAAGAACAGTTGCATAGATTTGACCTTGCTCTCGTGCTCCGTCCTGGCCTGAGCAAGCTCCAGACTAGCCTTCTTGGATTGCTCATGGAGGCTTTCGAGCTCGCCAATCTGTATGGCAAGTTGAGAGGCTCTTTCCCTCTCAACTGCAAGAATCCTGTGAGCCTCCCCGAGCTCCCTCTGGAGTTCACCAACCTGTATGGCGAGCTGAGGGGCTCTTTCCCTCTCAACTGCAAGGATTCTGCGAGCTTCCCCGAGCTCCCTCTGGAGGACCACCAGGGCTCGAGAGAGTTTGTCAGTGGAATCCGCCCTCTCCTTGAGGTGATCGGCCTCGTAGCGGGCCTGAGCCCAATCTCCAACGGCCAGATGCAAGCGCCATTTCAGTGCCCTCATGATCAGGGCATTCTACAAAAAAGGATTACACGCATAAAAGACATAGTCGAACTAACTGACTAAAGACCCAACTTCGGTGCGACAACCTACCCGAGACGTGTAGTCTGTGGCGATCCTTGTGAGAGCAAGATCATCAATCTTGGAGAGAAGAAAAGCCTCACTCGGCACCCCAGTGCGACGGAAGGCTATCTCAACAAGGTCCTCCGAATGACCCCCTCCTATCGAGGAACTCTACTCCCCTTGGAACATGGACCGCATCAGAGCGGAGAACCTGGCGCTCACTTCCGAGTTGCGTGAGTGGAAGTCTGCGCTCAGGGAGCTAGCCTGGGCACCCGCGACCCATGAGCTCCTCGGTAAGCCAGCTTCCGCCACCAGGGCCCTCGCTTGAGAAGCTTCGGGGTTTCAACTCCGGCGAGGAGAGCCCCAACCGGGGCATCCCCTTTGCTCGCCGGCTCCCCTCCTTCTCCTTCTTCCTCTTCTTCTGCTTCTATCTCCTCAGAAATCCCCCTTCCCACAACAACTCTTCAAGAACTTCGGCTCCCCGAAGCCTCCTGTGCCTCAGCGGAAGGCCCTCCACCAGAAAGCCCCCACGAATTTGATCATTGGTTCGGCAGGTTCGACCATCTCCTCGTCACCTGCTGGCTCTCCTACCAGCGACCCAGGCTGAACCTTAGAAGCCGCAACCTCTTCCCCCGCCTTGATGGAAGCAGAGGTCGCTCCCACCTCCGCCTGTAACCCCTCCGAGCCACTGGCCTCCAATGAGGAGGGCCGAGCCGCCTCGCCCACGGGGGCCCCCAAGCCAACCGACGTTTCTCCCTCGCCATCGTCAGACAAAACAACAACGGGAGGGGAGGAAATCTCAGCAGCCTTTTTCAAAACCCCTGCAACATCCTGGTCTTCGCCCCCGGATAGACCCTCCTCCGGTGCCGAAAGATCATGCACCGCCGAAACTTCGGTACTTATGGCCCGCGGCGACAAGGAGCGCCGATCATCACCATCTCCCCCGACCCTCCTAGAGCGGGAGCCGAAAGGGCGAGACCTCTTCTCGGACCGAGGCTTGCTACTGGAGCCAGATCTCCTACGGCGCTTTTCCAGCTCCTCCCTCATCTGGTCTGCGAGCGCCGATCTTTCGGCTGTAGGGGCAGTATGATTCACCCATTAGTTCGCACAGAAATCAAAGATAGAGCCACACTAAACTATCGACCACGGAGTGATACTCACCGCGAGGATCGACGGGGCTCAATCCGGCCGCAAAGAGAGCATCCTCCGATAGGAGAACGCTGGATGGAAGCGCCCGACTACCGCGCAGCACGATCAGATCCCTTTTCTCTGACTCGATTAACTCCGGGTGCGCTTCTGGATCCTTCACGTATTGCCCCCACACCCGAGGAAAATCCGAACCAATATTCTCCTCGACTATGAAGAATCGCGACTTCCACTCCTTTATCGATGACGGGTTATCCGATATCATCTTGAAGGATCTCCGGGGGCCGATGTAAGGCCATTCTGAGGCCCTTCCGGAAACCAGATTGAAACACACCCTGAATATCGAAAGGGTCGTGGTCACCCCAAGGCGCTTACACAACGAGATAAACCCGATGAGGTTACACCAACTGTTGGGAGCCACCATGGTGAAGCATATGTTGTAGAACTTCATCACCTCTCACACCAACGGATGAAGAGGGAACCGGAGACCTGCCCTCAAACTTTCCTCATAGCAGAACGCCCCATCCCCTAATTCGGATGTCACCCTGTCTTCAGCCGTCGGTAGCAACAAGACAACATCTTGGGGGATCTTGTACAGGCAGCGTATCCGTTCCAAATCCGCCAAGGTCACCTCCGAAGCCTGATCACTTGGGCTCACCATATCTTCAATCGTAGGAGATGTTGAGCAAGATCGCAGTAAAAATGGGAAGACGAAGTTCTCTAAGGGAAAGCGAAAAGGGCACTATGAATAGAGATAGCGCCGCCACGGCTCCGTTTTTCCAAGTGAAACCGCCTCAAGGTGAGGGAGAAGCGTCTCAACCTAGGCATCCGGAACCGCCACTACGGGCGCCGTGAAAATCGAGATTTCCCACGCGGCACTTCCCCAGTTGTTACCTTCGCCCCTAAGGAGTAACGGATCCACCTCGAAAAAGCAAAGCGACCCCACCGCATTAATTAGGGCATCATTGCGTGGGTTGTCAATTAGGTGTCCCCTCATCGCAGCGCGCCACCCAAGTCTATACTCCCTACGCCCGAACCTACGCTTTGAACTAGAGAGTGGGGGCATGTGTTGAGGGATAAAATCGTTATTGCATTGATAACCGTGCGAAGGGGCTAAGATCAGCCCCATCCCCCCGCCCGCTACGCTATGCCTATGAAGAACGAGCCAACCGATGAGGTCTGGCGGGCTGGGCAACTTATGGTTCGGTTCTACCGAGCCATCCATAGCTCGGCTCTCCTTGAGCTTCCATAGCTCGGCTTCCTCGGAGCTTCCATAGCTCGGCTTCCCCCGAGCTTCCCATAGCTCGGCCTCCCCGAGCTTCCATAGCTTGGCTTCCCCCGAGCTTCCTATAGCTCGGCCTCCCCGAGCTCCCATAGCTCGGCTCTCCCCGAGCTTCCATAGCCCAGCCTCCCCCGAGCTTCCATAGCTCGGCCTCCTCCGAGCTTCCCATAGCTCGGCTTCCCCGAGCTTCCCATAGCTTGGCCTTCCCGAGCTTCCATAGCTCGGATTCCCCCGAGCTTCCATAGCTCGGCTTCCCCGAGCTTCCATAGCCCGGCCTCCCCCGAGCTTCCCATAGCTCGGCCTTCCCCGAGCTTCCCACAGCTCGGTTCCCCCGAGCTTCTCATAGCTCGCCTTCCCTGAGCGATCCATGACTCGATACTCACCTCCGTGGAACCTGACGTGGGAGAGCCTAGGCCTATCGTAATAGAATCCCAAACAAAGAATCATATTGAGGAGTGGTCTAGGATCTAGAATAACGGCCTAGGACCTACGCACTCATCAGATCTCAGGCCATCAGGGGGCCCTCCCAGCCATCGATCTTTTAACAGATAAGATACGGATCCCACCGGCTTCATAACAGCTTGATTCAAATCCCAACAACCTTCGAACCTTCTAGAAGGTGCTCAAGATCCAGGTGATTGCCTATAAATACAACATTCCCAGATTCTCTTAGGTATGCGCTGATAGCCCCCGGCTCACTCTCACTCTCACTCTCGCTAACTCTCTCTCTCTCCCACTGCTCGTCGGTGCTCCCCTGGAGCTTTCGATTGGCCACTCCTGGAAGGACTCCCCAGAGAGATCCTTCTCCTCATTTTCTGTTGATCGCTGATCACCGCTGACTTGAGCGTCGGAGGGTCTTCAGCGGAGGGCCACCCCCAATGCCTCTCGCGTGAGGACTTCTGTGCAGGTCCGTCCAGGAGGAAGCCCTGATTAGGAAACTGGCCACGCCCGAGTCGGAGGACAGATCCCGGCGGCAACACCCATTATAATTATTAGTAAATTTAGTAAATAATCTTTATTTGTTAACATAATTATAAACTTTCAATGAAAATTTTTATATGTATCCATGAACCAAAATTTCTTTGGACTTAAACCATTTGTCCAACATGAAATCTAAAGGGAAAAAAAAGTAGTCTACAATTGCTTTAGAGCTAAGCATGGAGTTAGAAATTTAAAGAAACATTTTAAAAAAATAAGTGGCAAGCATGAAGTGAGTATGAAGCAGGCATGGATAATAGAGTGAGCCTTGGATATGGGTATAAAGGTGCCTTCCTTCGTACCCACTCTATCATATTATCATTCTTAAGAAATATAAGAGAAAGCAAGAAGAAGAAGAAAAAAAAAAGTGAAGAAAGAGAAGTAAATTAAAAGAATAATGTTTTAAGCAAAAGATAAAAGTTTGCTTATATCTATCTTTTCATGCTTGTTTTAACAATTGACGAACTTGCATTATATTTTGAACTTTTTAAAATCGTTATGCCCCTGATATAATAGATGATATTTGTTATTGATACAGAGTAAGTTTCCAACTTTCTAGACATAAATGTTTCCATGAATCACTAATATCATACCACATGTAACCTGCGCGTCTAACAATCTTGCTAAATTTCAATCTTATTTTTTTCAAAATAAACTTGGGGGACCTATTTTTAATGAAACAGAAAATACAACCTAAATTTTTTAAAAAAAATAGAGAAACAAATTATTCAACTACTAAGGTATAATCAAACTTAACATGTCTTCTTAACTAATTAATCAATTCATATGACTTCGCACACAAGTCAAGAAAAGGTATTAAAAAATTACTTAATAGCATGCTTCTACCTGAAGAAAAGGTATTAAAAAAAAATCTACCATACAACCTTTTAGTTTCCACTCTTGCAAAAATATTTTTTTCATAAGCAAAAACCCTTTGGTTTCATTGTTTTTATTACATCATTTTTATAATAATTGATTCTACTCGTACTATATAGTCTAACCATGCATTTTATTAGGATGGAAATTTATTTCTATTTTAATGGTATATTACTTTTTATATTTTTTAACAATTTAGTTGGTGCACGTCTTCACTTTCATAGCTTCTAGATTTTTATTTGGCTTTAACCCATCCATCTTCTCTAATTTGTATGTGATATGGTTGATCAAGCCACATTATAGTTAATGAATGAAGCTAACTGATGGAGATAAGATCAGATGACTTGAGCAACTTGACTCACCCATTATGTGTCACCTTCGACCTTCAGGATCGACCCCAGCATCGGTCACCAAGGCCAACTCCAGCATCGACCTTCAGGACTGACACTAGCATTGGCCACCAAGACCGACTCCAGTGTCGACCTCCAAGACGAACCCCAGCATCGGCCACCGAATTCGGACTCGACCCCAGCACCCACGTGGCCCACTGCCTACCGTGGTCCCACGTGGTCCATTTGCGATCCCACGTGGCCCACCTATCGACTGTGGTGCATGTCCGATAAGACCTGGTCAACCTACTGCCTACAATATCATTTCTGACGGGACTTGGCCTACCAACTAGCTGTAGCCGTCTATGTCAGATCAGGAGGTAGCCCATCAGACCTGACAGGCCACTAGGCGGACACCCCTGCTGCCGTTGGCCTTGTCGTCCTACCCACGTCAGACCATGGCGTCTCGGAATCACAAATGCCCAAAAAAGGGTAAGAGAACTCCCAACCAGGTATAAAAACCTTGGCTCATAACGAGAGAGGGGACTTCAACTTCTCTAACCTCAAGAATTTCTCTAAGTTCCATGCGAACTCCAAAAAATAAGGGAGATTCGCTACTATTTCCTAGACCACTAACTTGAGCATCGGAAGGTCCCTGTCGGAGCAACTGGCCTATTGGGACTTTTTTGTAGGATCCCAGTCCGAGATGGAGCATAGGAGAATCCTCAGGCCCATCCTCATCGAACACCGGTTCCCAGACCTTACTTGACGTCCAAGGAAGGTGATTTGGCAATAACAGATTGGCATGCCAGGTAAGGGGTAAAGAAGAGAGTTGAGATATCTATGAAGGATAGCAACATATCTCCATCCCCCACCAAGTAGAAGATGCTGGTTACGTTGTTGAGATATGTGCTCATAAACAAATGACATTTATTATTTTGTTGAATAATTTGAGAAATTTTTCAATATTATACTTGCATTCATGTTTTGATGCTTTATAAATATCAAAAATCCCTGGATTATTTAAATGTGACTTTAAATATTGTATATAAGTGTTATTATATACAGAGGATAATATTTAAAGTAAAATAATCTAAATTTGTTTGTAATTATAAATTAAAGTTGTAATCGGAATTTTTAATTTAAAATTACTAGCGTGGTTCATTACATTCTGAATGAAATGATCTTATCCGGATTGTTGATAATGAGATTATCGGATGAAAGCGCTTTATATAATTTGATTATATAGGACTGGAACACGATTAATTATGAATCTCTAATAAATTCTATTATTAAAATAGAGTATTCAAAATTAATCAATGATGGTCATATATGAATCGATCTTAATTTTGAGTAATTAGTAGACTCCTATTTATTGTATTATATTTTTTTGACATACCGAATAATGACACAAAAACATGTCAAATTTTTGGTATATTGGAAATATAATAACATAAGTAGCTAGAAATATTAATATACAAGATGAAATCCATTTCTTCGTAAAGAATTCAGATGGACGGTTCCTATGAGTGTTGATTCGGGACTTGAATAATAAGAGCGCTCAATTTATGATTGGATCATAAATATATTATTCATTATAGAATCAATGATACTTATGGATAAAGATGTGATTAAAGAGGTTAATTGAAAATGCCTAGCTTTAATCATGAACCGTTTATGGAGGATTGATTTATATGTAGTGACTATATCAAGGGACGATTCAAATCCTTTTGAATATAATTAATTTTATAATTTTAAGAATGCAGTTCCAAATTTTTAGTGGAGTAATTTGAAATTAATAATTTTGATATTTCAATTAAGATGTTAATTAAATGTCAAAATTATTGGAGCTTAAAATTATAATGTCCATAGTTCCTCTCAACGGCTCCATTAAATTATGTGAACTTTATGATATATTGGGTTGAGTTATTAATTTGGAATTAAGAATTCTAAATTAATTTTTATATAAAAATTAATTAGATTAATTTCTATTATACAGTGTACTAGTGAAGACATCGTAGGCATATTCCACGAGAAGAGTCTATGTGGAAATTATTTAGTTATTGGAGAAATATATATGGGATCTGTAATGTCCATGATAAGTATATCAAAACTAACAAACAATTGATTGTTGGATTGATATACGTAAAAGTAATTCCAAGAGTTGAAAGTGATCTTTAAATTTTAATTAATTGATTAATTAATTAAAAAGGTTGGTGGTTATTATTTTCTCAGAATATAAAATTCACGAGAGAAAAATAACATAGTAGAACATCGGAAAACAATGATCAACCACAGAGAGTTCTCTCTTTCAACTTCACTTTATCTCATGAGTTGAGAATACAAAGTGAATGAAATTCAGTTTTGTGACTTCAACCCAAATAAGGAATGCCCACTCGTTCTCGTTCATCATAATTTGGAGAACGTTTGGAAAGATCCGTGGTGATCAAAAGGATTTGGTAATTCCAAGGTAGTGTTGGTGAAGAATGAAAAGTCAATTTCTTAATCTTCTTATTATTCTTGTTATTAAATTAATACGGGTATAGATCACTAACTTAATTTTTTAAGATATGTGATTTGATCCTTATCTTGCTTCTACTAAGATATGTGATTTGATCCTTATCTCGCTTCCACAAACATCACAAAGTCGTATTATATGATTGAGTAGGCACTCATGCATAATGGTTTATGCTTTTAATATTTTCATGATGATGAATGTATGTGCGAATGGATTAGCGTTATATTTTTAGTAAATTATTTTTAATGCACTTAGCAATAAATTTAATGAGATTAAATTTATAAATTAATTTAGCAATTGGATTTGCAAAATTAATGTGTCAAATGTGATGTTTTAAATTTAAGCGTTATAATTAAGTTATCACATTTAGCTTATTTTATAATTTTAAAGTGTTTAAAATTATAAAATCTTAGTGATTTAAATTGTTTAAATTAACTAAGGGTTTATGAAACAAAAGTTGTTTTTAAATAAAATACACTTTTGCAAAATAATGAGTGGGACGGGTAATATGACAATATAAACCCTTGGTCTCCATCGTTAGTACAATACCGTAAGTTGTTAGTAGTATCTCAAGACGCTTTGATTTCGTCCTCCCTACGGAGGGTGTCTACTAATGGCAATAACAAGATTATCTTCCATAATATAGGATTTTTAAGATGTATTTTAGAATTGACCTATCCTACTGCGGCAATTTCTAAGTTAAGTCTCAAAAAGTCTGATACGATGGGTCGCACTCATGAAGAAATAATTAAATTAGTTAATTATTTTCTTGACCAAAATTTAAGAAAATTAATGAGTATTAGAAATATGAGATATTTCAGGAGATACTTATTAATTGAGAAAGTCTCATTTTAATTAGCAACTATTTGACCTATCCTACGACGGCACTTAGTTGTAGTGATTAAAATTCCTTAGGCCTTAAAAGTAAGCATGTTTTTGTGTATTTTAACATGTGCATTTATGCATCATATTTACTTTGTCTTAAATTGTGTGCTGATATTTATGTAATTATTTATTAAATATTTCTTATTTTTCAGCAAATATGTCAAACCCGATTTTCTCACTTCTCACCTCTCAAGTATTAAGTGGTAAAATTTTGTTAAGTGGAAAAGTAACATGAATATCCTTCTCATTAATGAAAACTACCACTATGTCCTTAAGGAGAATTGTCCTCCAGTGCCTCCAGTCAATGCCTCCAAGGTTGTTACTGAAAAGTACAACCGTTGGGTTGTTGCAAACAACAAAGCCCGCTGCTACTTGTTAGTAGCAATGAATGAGGTGCTTAGAACTAAGCATGAGGCCTTTGAATCTGCAAGAGAGATTATGAAATCTCTGCAGCAGATGTTTGGACGCCCATCTGATCAGGCTCGCTATGAAGCTGTAAAAGCCATTATGAATGGCAAAATGGAGAATGGTTCTTCTGTTCGTGAGCACATCCTCCAAATGGTCAATCATTTCAATAAGGCTGAGATCAATGGAGCTAAAATTGATGAAAAGACTCAGGTTGGCATGATCCTGGAGACACTATTTCCCGCTTTTCTCCAATTCAGGACTAATTACATTATGAATCATAAAAAGTGTAATCTGAATGAACTCCTGAATGAGCTACAAATATATGAGACTCTTATAGATGATAAGAGTGGTAAGGCAATTGTTGTTGAAGCCAACGCAGCTGAGGAAAAACCTTCTTCTTCAAAGAAAAAGAAGAAGAATAATATGGGAAAGAAAAAGGATAACAAGAAGAAGGTCCAGAAGAAGAAGGGAAAGGCTGCTCAGCCTAAACCTAAAGAAAAGTGTTTCCACTGTCATCAAGATGGCCATTGGAAAAGGAACTCTAAAAAGTACCTTGATGAGCTGAAACAGAAAAAGAAATAAGGTAAATTAGATTTACTAGTCATGGAAACATGCTTAGTTGAGAATGATTTCTCCAGCTGGATTATTGATTCAGGAGCATCTAACCATGTCTGTGTTTCTTTGCAGATGCTTGAGTCTGCCCGGGATCTTCAAGTAGGAGATTTCACGATGAAAGTAGGCTGTGGGAAAAAGGCGTCAGCGATAGCAGTAGGGATAGTTCGACTATCGTTTGCTAATAATAAATATTTGCTTTTGGACAATGTTTATTATATTTTAGATTTCAAACGGAATTTGATTTCAGTGTCAAAGTTGCATGAACAATTTATTTCTGTTTCTTTTAGTATTGACTCTATTTTAATTTATAAGAATGGAATAATATTTGCTCTGGGTATGTTAAAATGGTTTATATTTTGTTAAACCAAATTTCAACAACTTGCTTCAAATCGAAATGTTTACAGTCGCTGAACCAACTCCTAAAAGAAGAAAAGTTGTGAATAATGACAATGACACGTATTTATGGTATTTGAGGCTTGGTCATATTAATATAGATAGAATAGAAAGACTAGTGAAGGATGGTCCTTTAAGAGAGCTAAGAGTTGGTACTCTACCAGTTTGTGAATCCTATCTAGAAGGAAAAATGACCAAAAGACCTTTTTCAGCAAAAGGTGAAAGAGCAAAAGCACCTTTAGAGATCATACATACTGATGTATGTGGGCCTTTGAATGTCAAAGTTAAAGGGGGTTATGAATATTTTATCACATTCATTGATGATTATTCTAGATATGGATATGCATATCTGATGCAAAGAAAATCGAGGCCTTTGAAAAGTTCAAAGAATTCCATGCTGAAGTAGAAAAATAACTTAGTAAATCAATCAAAACTTTGATCTGATCGAGGAGAGTACTTGGATTATGAATTTCAGGACCATTTGATTGAGAATGGAATATTATCACAACTCACGCACCTGTGACACCATAGCAAAATTGTGTAGCTGAAAGAAGGAATCATACTTTGCTTGATATGATAAGATCAATGTTAAGCTATTCTTCTTTGCCTACCTCATTTGGGGATATGCATTACAAACAGATGTATACATTCTAAACTTAGTTCCATCTAAGTCAATCCCTAAGACTCCCTTAGAGTTATGGAACGGTCGCAAACCTAGTTTGAGACACATCCGCATATGGGGATGTCCAGCCCATGTGCTGAAGGGAAAGACTGAAAAATTGGAACTTCGTTCAGAAGTATGCATGTTTGTTGGATACCCTAAGGGAACGAGAGGAGGTCTATTTTATAGTACTAAAGATAACAAAGTATTTGTGTCGACAAATGCTACGTTTCTTGAGTGCAATTATATGATCGAATTTAAACCTAGAAGTAAAGTAGTTCTGGAAGAGTTGCTAGCTAATGAGATTAGCTCCACACTAACAAAAGTTGTTGAACGACAAAAAGTTGAGACCACTACTCAAGATCAAATAACACCACTACCATGACGTAGTGGGAGGGAAATAAGATTACCCATCCGCTATGATCAGGATGGAGAAGCACAAGTTGCAGTCACCGATGGCAGTGATAATGATCCATTGACATACATGATGGCAATGGAGGATGTTGATCAAGAGAAATGGCAAGAAGCCATGAAACTCGAAATGGAATCAATGTATTCTAATTCAGTCTGGAAGCTTGTAGATCTACCATAAGGCGTAAAGCCTATTGGATGCAAATGGATCTATAAGAGAAAAAGAGGAGCCGATGGAAAAGTAGATACTTTCAAAGCTAGGTTGGTGGCAAAGGGTTTTACCCAAAAGGAATGAATAGATTATGAAGATACTTTTTCGCCAGTAGCCATGCTAAAATCCATTCGGATTTTCTTGTCCATTGCTGCTCATTATGATTATGAGATATGGCAAATGGATGTTAAGACGATGTTTTTGAATGGCCATCTTGAAGAGACTATTCATATGGTCCAACCAGAGGTTTTGTGGTTAAAGGCCAAGAGCAGAAACTCTATAAATTGCAAAGGTCCATTTATGGGCTTAAGCAAGCTTCTAGATCTTGGAACATCAGATTCAATGAAGCCATAAAATTTTATGGTTTTGAACAAAATTTAGGTGAACCTTGTGTCTATAAGCAAAAGGAAGGAAATAAAGTGGTCTTCTTAGTTCTTTATGTGGATGACATTTTACTCATTGGGAATGATGTAGGATCTCTGTCCAAAATAAAGAACTGGCTAGCCAGCCAATTCCAAATGAAGGATTTGAAGAAGCAAGCTACATTCTTGGCATCCAAATTATACGGGATTGCAAGAATAAGCTTTTGGCATTATCTCAAGCATCGTATATTGACAAGGTGCTTGTCAGATTTGCGATGCAAAACTCTAAGAAAGGTAATTTACCTACTCGACATGGAGTTCATCTTTCTAAAGAGCAGTGTCCTAAAACACCGCAAGAGGAGGAAGATATGATACGAATTCCCTATGCTTCGGCAATTGGTAGTTTGATGCATGCAATGTTGTGTACAAGACCCGACATATGCTTTGCAGTGGGAGTGGTTAGCTGATACCAGTCAAACCCAGGATCGGATCACTGGGTTGCGGTCAAGCATATTCTTAAATATCTGAGAAGAATGAGAAACTATATGCTGGTATATTTCGGTAGGGATTTGGTTCCTGTTGGATATACAGATTCTGAATTTCAATTAGATAGACACTCTCAGAAGTCTACCTCTGAAGCGGTGTTCACTTTGGAAGGAGGAGCCATTATATGGAGAAGCGTCAAGCCAACCTGCATTGCTGACTCAACCATGGAGGCTGAATATGTACCAGCTTAAGAAGCAGCTAAGGTGGCAGTCTGACTTTGGAAATTCTTGAAAGATCTATAAGTTGTTCCAGATATGCATCAACCAGTTAGACTCTACTGTGACAACAGTGGCGCAGTAGCCAATGCCAAGGAACCCAGAAACCACCATAGAGAAAAGCATATATAGAGAAAATTTATCTTGTGAGAGAAATTGTCAGTAGAGGAGACGTTTCAGTTGATAAGATCGCATCTGCGAACAATATAGCTGATCCGTTCACTAAGACATTACCGGCTCAGGGTTTTGAGCTACATCTTGAAGGGATGGACTTCGAAATATGTCTTATTTGCTTTAGGGCAAGTAAAGATTGTTAGGATATGTGCCCATAAACAAATGATATTTATTATTTTGCTGAATAATTTAATTTTTTTTAATATTATACTTGCATGCATGTTTTGATGCTTTTTAAATATCAAAAATCCCTGGATTATTTAAATGTGACTTTAAATATTGTATATAAGTGTTATATACAGAGGATAATATTTAAAGTAAAATAATCTAAATTTATCCGTAATTATAAATTAAAGTTGCAATAGGGATCTTTAATTTAAAATTACTAGCGCGATTCATTACATTCTGAATGAAACGATCTTATCAAATTGTTGATAATGAGATTATCGGAATGAAAACGCTTTATATAATTTGATTATATAGGACTGGAACGTGATTAATTATGAATCTCTAATAAATTCTGTTGTTAAAATAATGTATTCAAAATTAATCAATGATGGTCATATATGAATCGATCTTAATTCTGAGTAATTAATAGACTCCTATTTATTTTATATATTTTTTGACATACCGAGTAATGACACAGAAACATAGTGTCAAATTCTTGGTATATTGAAAATATAATAACATAAGTAGCCGAAAATATTAATATACAAGATGAAATCCATTCGAAGTCAGATGGACGGTTCCCATAAGTGTTGATTCGGACTTGAATAATAAAAGCGCTCAATTTATGATTGGATCATAAATATATTATTCATTATAGAATCAATGGTACTTATGGATAAAGATATGATTAAAGAGGTTAACGAAAAACACCTAGCTTTAATTATGAACCGTTTATGAGGATTGATTTATATGTAGTGACTATATCAATGAACGATTCAAATCCTTTTGAATATAATTAATTTTATAATTTTAAGAGTGCAATTTTAAATTTTTAGTAAAGTAATTTGGAATTAATAATTTTGATATTTTAATTAAGGTGTTAATTGAATGTCAAAATTATTGAAGCTTAAAATTATAATGTCCATAGTTCCTCTGACGGCTCCATTAAATTATGTGAACTTTATGATATTTTGGGTTGAGTTATTAATTTGGAATTGAGAATTCTAAATTAATTTTCATATAGAAATTAATTTGATTAATTTCTATTATACGGTGTGCTAGGGAACACATCGTAAGCATATTCTACGAGAAGAGTCTATATGAAAATTATTTAGTTGTTGAGAAATATATGGGATTTGAGAGAGCCTTTCTCTCTCCCATAATGTC
Source organism: Calamus simplicifolius (assembly GCA_900491605.1). Taxonomy (NCBI): domain Eukaryota; kingdom Viridiplantae; phylum Streptophyta; class Magnoliopsida; order Arecales; family Arecaceae; genus Calamus; species Calamus simplicifolius. The sequence continues at coordinate 309,543 of UESW01005098.1, read as the reverse complement.
CCATGATAAGTATATCAAAACTAACCAACAATTGGTTGTTAGATTGATATACGTTAAAGTAATTCTAAGAGTTGGAAGTGATCTTTAAATTTTAATTAATTGATTAATTAATTAAAAAGGTTGGTAGTTATTATTCTCTCTAGAGAAAAATAACAGAGTAGAACATCAGAAAACAATGATCAACCACACAGAGTTCTCTCCTTCAACTTCACTTTATCTCATGAGTTGAGAATTCAAAGTAAATGAAACTCAGTTGTGTGACCTCAACCCAAATAAGGAACGCCCACTCGTTCGCATTCATCATAATTTGGAGAATGTTTGGAAAGATCCGTGGTGATCAAAAGGATTTGGTGATTCCAAGGTAGTGTTGATGGAGAACGAAAGGTCAATTTCTTAATCTCCTTATTGTTCTTGTTATTAAATTAATACGGGTATAGATCACTAACTCAATTTTTTAAGATATGTGATTTGATCCTTATCTTGCTTCTGCTAAGATATGTGATTTGATCCTTATCTCGATTCCGCAAACATCTCAAAGTCGTATTGAGGTAACCAGCATACGCGTGCTTGGAAGGCCTCCACCAGCCATGCCGGGGGGCATCCTCTGCAGGCTGAGCATCCGAAGGTTAATCTTCCTGCTCCGCCTCCACCATCGCTACTGGTTGCTCAACCTGACTAGCTTATCGCTCTCGCCCAGCAAGTTCAAAACCTGGTGCAGTGGTTCGGGAGCTGTAAGAGCAGTACTCTATCACAACACAGCAACAACCCCAGCCTTCTCTACCTCAAGTGATAGGCCCTCAGGACAGCTAACAGTCTACCCGTAGTAGACTCCCCTCTTGGGAGCCTTGCCGCCATGCCTCGCCGAGGTCCTATCACCGGAAGGCCCCCAAGAGGCCACGATCTCCCACTCGTTGCTCTGATAGTCCTCCCAAACGGTGGCATGGAAAGGAGTCCGAGCGGGAGCATCACCACCAGTGCTACCCCTCCCCTTACTCGTCCTCGAATCTTCGAGGGAGGGGTCCTTCAACAATCGGATTGGCCACCGTGCGAAGCGGTGACTCGTTGAGTATAACAACGGCTAGAAGAGATAAGCCGTAAAATCTTTAGCTAGCTGGAGGCAGACTACGACAGCCACCCCCGTTATCTTGCCGCATTATAAAGGAGCCAATCTTGATCAGCTCCATCTTCACTAGCTTGATCCTTATGATGGCACCATCGACCCCTTGAACCATCTAGAGAGCTACAAGGTACTCATGCAAGTTCAGGGGGCGATCGATGCCCTCTTCTGCATCACCTTTTTAGCCACCCTTTGGAAGGTCGCGCGTGCTTACCGCCGCACAGCATCAACTCCTTCTAGCAGTTAGAGAGGGCCTTTCTGACGCACTTTGATGCCTGCCAAAAGATCCCTTGGGCTAGCCGATAGTTTGTTCTCCATCTGGCAAAAGGATGGCAAGTTGCTGAAGGACTTCGTGGCTCAGTTCAAGGCAGCTGCTCTCGAGATCTACCACCTCGATGACTCCATGACCACCCTTTCCCTAAAGCGAGGGCTCCGCCCCTCTCGCTTCACCTACTCCCTCGATAAGAAACCCCCCAATTTGTATGTCAAACTTCTGGGTCGAGCGCAGAAGTATTCGTGCCGACGAGACCGATTCCATTCGGAGGGAGGCTGATGGAGGATTTAGCAAGAGGCAAGCCCATATGGAGCTAAGCAGACCTCGCTCCAAGAAGCCCGAGCCTCCTTGCCGATCGAATAATTGGCCTCGGACCTTCCCCCCTAAGGAAGAGCATCTCACCCCCCCTACTCGCCCCGAGATCCCACATCCTAATAGAAATCGAGGGCAAGCCGTTTCTCCAATGTCCTGCTCCCCTAAGGCCAGAGCTCCCCACAACAAGAACCTCTACTGCTGCTTCCATCGGGATCACGATCATGATACGGAGGACTGTGGTCACCTGAAGTGGGTGATCGAGGAGCTCATCCAGCAAGGCTACCTCGATAAGTTTGTCCAGCAGGGGGCCCCAATCGCTCCAGGTTTGGCAGCATCTCCGGCCACCCCGGTCAACATCGACAATGCCTCACAACTGAGAAGATTGTGGCCATGATCTCCTTGGGGGCGGGCAGTTCTTCCAAGAGGTTGCGAGGGGACGAGGGGGTGGACACAGTACTTGGTGGGGGTAGAAAATCCTAATGATGATAGCGTTGTCGTGTCTATGACAATTGCCAAGCACCCTATAAAGAGGATTCTTGTCGATAGTGAAAGTTTGACCGATATTCTTACTTACGACGCCTTTGTTTGGATGAATTTGTCTTTCAACTCCTTTCGGCCTATGGCCACACCTCTGGTGGGCTTTACCGGAGACTCTGTAAGGATGGAGGGAGAGATCACTCTCTTGGTCACGGCTGGGATGCTGCAGTGCCAAAGCATGGTCCTTATGATATTCTTAGTCATCCGAGTCTCCCTAGCCTACAATGTCATCCTCGGGCGGCCCGATCTAAATCTCTTGGATGCCATCATCTCCACTAAGCGGCTGCTCATCAGATTCGCCACAGTGAAGGAATCGGCGAGATGCATGGGGAGCAGAGCCCGATGCCACTTTGCTACCGCACGGCTCCCAGTCCTCAAGAGACAACTAATCCACTGGCCTCAGAACTGCTTGACCCTAAAGAATCTGGGAGAAGGGGAGAGCTGGCCAAGCATCTGCTAACCTTCCCCTTGGGGGAGGACCCAAAGAAGATAGTTCAAATCGGCGCACTTCTCCCCGTGAAGGCAAGAGACCAACTTCTTGCCTTCCTGCGAGCCAATTTGGACATCTTCACCTAGTACGCATCAGACATGTTGGGCATACCGTCGAAGGTGAATACCCACAAGCTCAGCATCGATCCAAAATATCATCCAGATCGAATGAAGAAGAAGAGCTTCATCCTCGAACGATAGAGAGCCATTGCCGAGGCCCACAAGCTAATCGTTGCCAGCCATATCCAAGAGGCACGCTACCCGAACTAGTTGGCCAACGTGGTGATGGTCTGCAAGGCCAATGGGAGCTAAAGAATCTGCATCGACTTCATCGACCTCAATAAGGCATGCCCCAAGGATAGCTTTCCGCTATCCAGGATCGACCAGTTGATAGACGCCACATCCGACCATAAGATCCTCAGTTTCATAAATGCCTTCTCGAGGTACAACCAGATAAAGATGGATCCGGTGGACGAGGAGGCTTCTTCCTTCGTGACCGTGAAGGGCATCTACTGCTACAAGATAATGCCCTTCGAACTGAAGAATGTAGAGGCTACATACCAGAAACTGATGAACAAGATTTTTGAGAGTCAAATCAGGTGCAACATGAAGGTGTATGTGGACGACATGCTGACCAAAAGCGTCTGCACCGCTAACCATGTCGCTGACTTAGCGAAAAACTTTGGAAACCTTTACCGTTACCAGATGAGGTTGAATCCCTGCAAATGTGCATTTGAAGTTACGGCAGATAGGTTCCTAAGATTTCTGGTGACCCAATGAGGAATCAAGGTGAACCTAGAAAAGATCCGATCCATCCTTGACATGAGTCCTCCGGCCAACAAGAAGGAGGTATAGCGACTAACCGAAAGGATGGTGGCTCTGAGCCGGTTCCTATCGAAGTTGGTTGAGCGATGCCTACCCTTCTTCAAGGCATTATGGAAGATAAATGGTTTCGAGTGGATAGAATAGTGCCAAAAAGCTTCGAAGGACTGAAGGAATTCTTGTCAACTCCGCCACTGATGTCGAAGCCGAGGGAAGGGGAAGATCACTTCCTAAATCTTGCTGTCTTTCCCAAGGTGATCAGCTTCATCCTTGTCTGCATGGACCTTGATGGAGTACAAAGACCAATCTACTACACCAGCAAAGTGCTTCATAACGTGGAGACTAGGTATTCCACAACTAAAATGATTATTTTCATGCTGAAGCTCGTCCGATTATGGTGTTCATGGACTAGACCCTCAGGGCAATCTTGTCCCATCCTAACACCTCTAATCGACTGGCAAAGTGGGTGGTCAGACTGGGGGGGTTTGATCTATAGTTCCAACCGAGATCCGCCATGAAGTCCCAAGTATTAGCGGACTTCCTAGTCGAGTGCACTTGGACCGAAGGCAGCAAGAAGAGCCTCAGATAGTGCCCTCAGACATTATGCCCGAAGAGGTAGGGGAGGACTAGATTCTCTATGTAGACGGTGCATCAAACTCCTAAGGAAGCAGAGCGGGCCTTATCCTTGCTAGCCTGGAGGGGATTGTGGAGTATGCCCTTCGATTTCTCTTTGAGGCTACCAACAATCAGGCCAAGTACGAAGCCTTGTTGGCAGGAATAAAACTCATGAGGAAGCTCAAAGTCAGGTGCCTCAGAGCCTTTACCGACTCCCAGCTCATCTCCGGACAAATCAATGGAGAGTATGAGGCTCGAGACCCCACCATGTCCAGATATTTGAGTAAGGTCCAATCACAGACCTCATTCTTTACTCACTTTAGTTTTAGCTACATCCCTAGGGAGGAGAACACCAAGGCCGTTGCGTTGTCCCGCCTGGCCACCTCGGCCGACGGGACCCTGGGAAGGACTTATGTGGAGCATCTGGAGGTTCTAAGCATCAATGCAATAGAGGAAGCTCTGTCGGTCAGCCAAGAACCCACTTGGATGGATGCATACATCCGCTACCTCATCGACGACATCCTCCTTGCTGACCCTGTGGAGGCCAAGCTACTCAAATGGCGAGCTTCCAAGTTTCTGGTGCTGAACAGACGACTATATTGGAGGTCCTTTTCATATCCCCTCCTTAAGTGTGTCGGCCCCATAGATGCCAACTATATGCTCTGTGAAATTCATGAAGGCATCTGTAGGAACTATCTGGAGGACAGACCACTAACGTACAAGGTCAAGGGTACTATTAGCTTACCATGCGAAAGGATGTTGCCGAGCTAGTCTGAAAGTGCGACAACTACTAGCGACATGCCAACATACAGTGGTAGCCGACTTCCCAGCTAAGCCCTCTATCAGCTCCGTGGCCCTTCACCTAGTAGGGAATGAACATCCTGAGATCATTCCCCTCGGCTTTCGGTCAACAAAAATTTTTACTCGTTGCTATTGACCACTTCACTAAGTGGTTAGAGGCTGAAGCACGGGCAACAATCACCGAGAGCAAGGTAAAATCTTTCTTTTAGAGGTCCATCATCTGCCGATTCGAGCTACCTTACACCCTCATCACGACAATGGCTGACAGTTTAACAATGCTCCCTTCAATGAATTCTGCACCGAACTAGGCATCTGCCAATGGTTTACTTCCGTCGGCCACCTGCAAACAAATGGGGTGGTCGAGGTTACAAATCGGATCTTCCTTTAGGGGCTAAGGATGCGGCTAGATGAGTTTAAAGAAAGATGTGTGGAGGAGCTCCCAAATGTGCTGTGGGCATATCACACGACACCAAGGATTTCCACTAGAGAGACTCCTTTTAGCCTCGTGTTCAGGTCAGAGGCAGTCATCCCCATGGAGATCGGCATCCCCAGCCCCCTGATGGAATCATACGATGAGGAGGATAACCCTAATCAACTATGGGCTAACCTCGACTTCATCAAGAAAGCACATGACCGGGCGTGACTCAGGATAGCTGCCTATCGCTAGAGAGCTATGAGGTACTACAATGCCCGTGTCCGTCCCAAGGCATTTCATCTCGGGGATTTAGTCCTCAGGCGAGCTGAGGTCTCAAATCCTATGGCGATGGGCAAATTGTCCCCAAATTGGGAAGGCCCCTACCGGGTCATTGAAGCACATCTTCACAGAGCGATCGGATCGAAGGGTTATCGGGAGGCCAATCCTCCGCACCTGGAATGCGGACAACCTCCATCGATACTAACAGAGATGTGCGCCTTCGGCCGATTGAAATAAAGATGAGTCCAAATATTATCTCTCATCTAATCATCTCTATGAGATAAAGTTCTAAAGGCTCCCGAGTTTAGTCTCAGCGGCTTTCAAGACCGACTTTAGCATCGGCAATGATACTGACTCCAGCATCGGCAATACTCCAACGTCAGCAACAAGACCGACTCCAGCACCGGCTTTAATGTTGACTTAGATCATATGCCGACAACCATCGGAATGTGCGGCCCAATCACAGATTCGTACAAGTGCATGTGATGATAAAATGTACCATAGAAGCTACAGAAGCTAAGTGCCCTAAAAACTCAATGATTCAAAAGAAAGTTTGCTTTTCATTACTTATCAAAAGGTTTACAAAATGTCGACTCAAGTCAGAATTTGGTACAAAGGAAGAAAAAAAGCTAAGTCTTTAGGGTTCGGCAGGAGTCGGCCCATCGTCGGCTGGGGCAGACCCGTCATCGGCTGATCTCTCCACCATCGATGGTCTCTTCGGCTCCTCGTAGTCATTGGGCTCGAGGTCGTCAAGACCCGGGCCACTTTCTCTTTGCACTTTCGGAAGCCATGCTGATAGACCTCGATGCAAGCCTCCGTCACCTCATTGTCGAAAGCAGCGGAGCTTCGATAGTGCTCCATTGCCTTGGTGGCTCTCTCCTCGGCAACGGTGGCCTTCTCCTCAGCGGAAGTGGCCCTCTCCTCGGCAGCCCAAGCCACCGCCTCCATCTCCACTTCCCTTTCGATCACCGCACATCCATCCGCCGTGGCATTGGCCACCTTTGCGTCGGCCATTCGGGCGATTTCCTCGGCATCGTCGGCCTGCTCCTCTGTCGTCCTTACCACAGAGTGATGGTGTGGAGTTCGAGGTCACGCATGCTCAGCCTCACCACGACGTCCTTCAGCTTTGCCTTGACAATTCGGGCGTACTTGAGCTCAGCCACCGCCTGACGCCTCACCTCCTCGAGCTCCTTCGTCCTCTCAGCATGAGCTGTCTCCAGTGCACCCTCAGCCCTCTCGACTTGGGCCTGGAGGGCAGCGAAGTCCCGTTGACCTCGGGTGAGTACGGTGTCGGCTTGAGCGGCGATGTCTCGGGCGGCGAATATGGAGTTCACCGACTGCATGAAGAAAACCTCTATCAGTATATAATGTTGCTGAAAGACTTTATGAAGGCGAAAGGATACCTACCCAAAGCAGAGCCGAGAAGGCGTCTCGAAAAAAGTCATTGGCCCGCTGCTGGTGAAGTTACTCCCAAAACTCCAGTAGGTACACCTAGGCCAGCAGTTGCTCCATCGCGCGGTCGTGATTCATCAGGGATGGCCATGATGGGATAGCTCTCATCTCACTGACCCCCATGGAACCGACCGATCCTGAGGTCGTGGGCATGGGGCTGGGGGTGGGTGGCACCTCCTCGCACTCCCTCTCCTGGGTGATAGTCTCCTTTGACTCTGTCACTGCCGACCTCGTCACTGCTGACCTCGTCACTACTGGGACCTCCTCGCCCGCCTGCTTTCCTACTGACGGGCCTCCCTCTAGAGTCAGCTCCATCGACGAGGGGATCACCTCACCCCTCGGCTCCTTCGGGGGTGTCTCAGTGGTGAAGTCGATCGACGGGGTGGACTCCTGCGTCACCTGCTGCTCACGTGGAGGAGGGACCGGAGACCGATGACGAGACCTCTTCTCCAGCCTCTTAGAGTAACCCTCGGCAGCCTGCTTCTTCCTCGTAGCCACCCTTTTCACGGCCTCGGTGGATACCCTCATGTCTGCACATGCCAATAATCGGTCAGTCAAAAGAAAAAAGAGAGAGAGAAGAAAAAGTGAAAGAACGTGGGCGCTTACCATTGCCCGAGGCCAAACCTGCATAACGGAGATTCTCCTTCGATAAAAGCTCTTGACAGAGGGGGATTCGGGAGGACAATATTTGCTCGAATACCTCCAGGTCCCTCGAGATCACCATCGAGTTCTTATTCGGCTCTAGGTTTAGATCCCCCCAGCTCCGCCTCACTCCCCCAATGTGTACAAAGAAAAAGCAGGTCTTCCACCCTTTGATGGACGAGGGAAGGTTCAGTTTGAGGGCTCGCCTAGGTCTAGGTGTGAACAGCCACCACCCCGTGTCGGACTAACAGCGAAGAGTGTAAAGACTGCGGAACAGGGATACTCTTCCCACTATACCCAAGTAACCATAGAGCACCATGAAAGCACAGATGGTCCAAAAGGAGTTCGAAACCAACTGTGCCAGTGTAGGTCATACTTGTGAAGAAGACTGGTAATGAAAGAGTGAAGGGGAAGCCGAAGGCCTGCCTTGAAGAACTCCTCGTACAGGGCAATTCCACTGGAAGGACCGGAGGTCATCCATCACTGGGTCCAGGGGTAGACAGTCGGACATCCCTGAAAATCCTTTAGGTATCTCTAAGGGACTCTACATCCGCTGGAGTCATGGTGGAGGCGGTCCTCTTTGGCCCCACCGAGGCTGGAGCAATGGCCGAAGAGGAGGCCCGATTAGCCCTACACGGTGATGCTATGGGTGGAGGTGGTGCCTCAGTCGGCGGGGGGGGCCCAGATAGAGATCCCACCCGTCGCCCGCGGCTGGATCAGAGGAATCCTATCCTCGAGGAGGACGAGGAGGAGGCTGCTACATGCTCCTTACCCTTCCTATCAGAGGCCATGAAAAAGAAGACGATGAAGGGTCAAGGGAACTAACTTGGGATAGAGAGAGAGATAGTGGATGCGGGGTTTCGAAGGAGGAGGGCTCCAAGGACTCGGGTTTCAGAATCAAGCAGGAAGACTTTGGATGCACGAAGGGCTTAGTGACAGGGATGATCCCTTTATGCCCGTCTTTCGAATCATCCCTCCCGATTCGGTCCGCCATGTGGAGACCCCCCATTAAAGGCATATCCCAACCATCGCGAGATCTCATCTGCCCAAGGCAAGATGCCTCGATCGGGGATGTGAAGGTGCGATCTGTGGCCAATGATGGGATGCCAATGACATTACTGCAATAATGGCTACTATGTTATTCGAGAGGGATGGCCTCGATTCTAAGAAAAATCTCTTCGACTTCAGAGAAAGAATCTCCTACACAGTGACTGTCAGCTCCCCCTCCTCTCTGGGGCCACCGACAGCACACCTACACACTTGTGGTAATCGGATAGAGTTTTACTAGTCTTTATGTAGCGCTCCATAAAGAGCTAGAGAACCCCAACTAATTATCATAAGTGGCAGACACTCGAAAATACCTCATGTTAAAAACTTTTCATTTTTTATCTCATTTATACACACATCACTCAATCAACACTAAGCATCAACCTGCTCAGATAATATTTTTCATGACATTCCTCAGGCAGTTTACAAGATCACATTCACAATCGACATCAAAACATAAGTACATACACCATACTCATAATTTTCTCCAAAACATAAGACTTGTATTCGTATCTAAATAAGTCTGATACATCACCATAACTCGCTGTACATATACACATATGCAAAAATACAATATCATCTCACACTAACTCAATATACATGGCTATCCTTTATACACCCTTGCATCCAAGCAAGCTTCACCAGCTATGGGTCTGGTCCTACTTAACCTTTGATCCTGGCAGAAATAGTCACTGACTGAAAGTATATTTAAATCATAGAGGGGTGAGACTAAGTCCCAGTGACTGGATAACCATCTAACTATAGAGAAATAGAGAACCATAACCTATATTTTCAATCGTATGCTAATACTATTTAGCTTGTACAACTCAAAGTACATTTTTAACATGATATCAAATAAAATAAAATGTAGCTTATTCTTCAAAAACTTACTAGTACTAAAATACTTTACAATAACTTTCCACTGAAAGATAACTTATTAAGATAAAAATCCATGCATTATAATATGAAGATATGCATTCTTTATCTACAGTCCAAACTTCTTTATTAAATCCCAGATTTTCACCGAAATCTGCTTGCCCACTGGTATCTCAAGTAAACTCTCCCTCTCGGGATAACTACTTGGCCCACTGGCCCCTTTTATATCACAACATATGCTTTTAAATCTCATGATATTGGACTGTGTGTGTAATGCCTCTAAGGTACCACCCTATAGTCGTCCTTCTATAGGTGTACTCTCATCGGGTGCATGACTAGCAACAGGATCCCTGCACAAATAGCACCCCTTACCTGTACGGTTCATCCGGCAAAGTACTTTGTTCCTTAACCCTGGAACCTCGGGTTTTCTCTCTGCCCTCACGGGCTATATAAAGTAACCAGCTCCACTGAGCTATGATTCATGCCCCCATGGGCTGCTTACAACCTGCCCCACTGGCATGGTCAAGCGTGCACTCACCCCTGATTCCGGGGTTCATCGTCCGATCTATTCGCAAGGAGGTGCCGGCTCAATAGTAGTGTACAATGCTCATGCTACAGTATAGTCTAAAGGGTGATCAGCCTCCTAGCTACCTGATGCTCAGTATGATACATACATCATTTGTAAAGCTTTATCATGCAAATATGCCATGTATACATTAATAATCCCCTTATCGAAACTCATGCTTATGTCTTTATGCTCAAACTCATACTCATTTCTTTATGCTTAAAACTCATGCTTATTTCTTTATGCTTAAAACTCATGTATCAGAATATCATATACTAGATTCTCATTTCTCACATTTAAAACATACATAATACTCTACTAAACATAACATACCATAACTAGGTATTAGTCTCATTATAGTAGCTCAAATTTACTTTTCATTGCTAGATGAGAAACCCACTCACCTTGCAGGTTACTCCTCAACTGGTACTCAACTCCGGTATTCCGGCTCCCTGGAATAACCCTCTTGACCTACATCAACATACAGATACAATAGCTATTAGGATTACCTCCACACGAGTTTTCCCACAAACCATGCATGCATACATGATCTATCCTCTAATATCTCATTATTTTCTTCCACCCTTTCTCTACTCAAGGTTACTTCTACTATTACCTCAAAATACAATATTCTAAGAAAATCTAAAGTCATGCAAGATTTAGGAAGCTATAGCTTACCTGGAGTTAAGCACAAACCCTAGCTTCCCTTTCCCTTCCTCTTTCTTCCTCCTTCTTCCTCTTCCTCTCTTTCTTTCTTTCTTTCTTTTCTCTGGCTGAACCCACGTTTCCCTTTTTCTCTAATGACTTGGGGACCAAGTCATGGGTAACTTAAGGGCTAAGGCATGCCAAAATCCCTATTTTACCCTCAAACACTCTTAATGCACGCTTTTTAGAAAACACGTGGCTCACTTATAACCATGATATTTTGTCCTTAGATTTTCTTTTTCAAATTGCCCTCAACACAATTAGCAATTGACATCAGAGCCTTTTCCTATTTTGCCCCTGACATAACATTATTTAATCGATTTATAGCCCAAATTATCATTTTTTACTTAAATCGATACTTTTTATGTAACATTTCTAAGAAAAGACTACCAACTTGAAGAGCTCGATTTTAAAAATCCAATTGTTTAAACGACACCCAAATCGGACTTGAAACAAAATAAATATGAAATTCTCAAGATTTAACTTAGAAAAATCTGCCGTCTTAGAGTCGGCTCCAACAGATTTGGAGTCGGCTCCAGCAAAAATAGGTGTCGCTCCGGAAATATAGGTGTCAACTCCAGAAAAGTAGGTGTCGACTCCAGAAAAGTAGGCGTCGGCTCCAACACTGCAGCAGAAATGTTAACCTTATGTTTTCTCTGTAGGTATCGACTCTAAAGCGTGCCGAAAGTTTAAAACCGTGCCAGAGTTGACTCCACTCCCATTAGAGTCGACTCTAATTACTAAAAACATCATTTAAGGATAAAATTCAAACTAAACTTGATTTTTCTTGTGATTTAAGCTCATTAAACTTAAATCTCTCAATTTCTTAAATCAAACTCATTAGCACTCAAAATATACTCATTTACTCCAAAATTTCTTCTCTTTACAGTTATCAAAAGGCCAATACACCCACACTTCACTGAAACTCTTTGACTTTCATTTCAAATGAAAAATGCCATTAATATTTTCACTAAATTACAAGGTTTTTAGGATGTTACAGTGGTGGTAAAGCATTCCATACTTCCTTAAATGAGAAGGATTTGACCCTTCAAGGAGGCATGTGCCTATCATTAAAATTGGGGGTCGAAGGCACTGAAAGTCTACGCTCCTTTTGCTCGGCAAAGAAGGTGACCGCACGAGCTCAGGAGTGAAGGCATCTGATGTGGCTGATCAAGCTACGTTATAGTTAACGGACAAAGCTAATTGACAAAGATAAGGTCAAACGACTCGAGCAACATGAGTCACCCATTATGTGTCCCCTCTGACATCCAGGACCGACCCCACGTCGGCCACCAAGACCGACTCCAGTGTTGGCCTTCAGGACGAACCCCAACGTCGGCCACTAGGACCGACTCCAGCGTCGACCACCAAGACTGACCCCAGCGTTGGCCACCGAGTCTTACCCAGCATCGTCCACTGAGTCGGATCCGGACTCAACCCCAGCACCTATGTGGCCCACCGCCTGCCGTGATCCTACATGGTCTGTTTGTGGTTCCACGTAGCTCACCTACCAGCTGCGACACACGCCCGACAAGACCTGGCCTACCTACTGCCTGCAATATCGTTTCTGACGGAGTTGGCCCACCAATCGATCGTAGCCACCTATGTCAGATCAGAAGGTGGTCCGTCAGATCTGACAGGCCACCAGGCGGACATCCCTGCTACTATTGGCCTTATCGTCCACCCCATGTTAGACCATGGCATCTCGGAATCACAACTGCCCAAAAAGGGGTAAGAAGGCTCCCGACTAGGTATAAAAACCTTGGTTCATAACGAGAGAAGGGACTTCAACTTCTCTAATCTCAAGAATTTCTCTAAGTTCTAAGCGAACTTCAAAAACCAAAGGAGATTCGCTACTATTTCTCAGACCACTTATTGAGCGTAGAAGAGTTCTCATCGGAACAACCGATCCACGGAGACTTTTTTTGCAGAATCTTGATCCGAATGGAGCATAGGAGCATCCTTAGGCCTATCCTCATCGGATATCGGTTTTCGGATCTCATCTGACATCCAAAAAAAAGATGATTTGGCAATAACAGTATAGATTTTTCTTTTCCCATAGCGAACTATGATTACTCTTTTCTTTGTTCCTTTCTCTTTTTAGCCTCTTTTTCTTTTTTCTTTTTCTTTTTAAATGTGCTCAGAAGGCATAAGCTTGCATGCTATCATTTACAATGTTATAATATAGTATACAACAATATCAAAAGTTACTTGTTTAGTAACTCATCTATTAATTAGTTCACAAGTTATTTACCTAAATAGAATTAAATGGAAACTAATCAGAAAAGCTTAAAGTACTTATCAATTATTAAGCATTAAAAAAATAAATTGAACAAAGATCCAAAAAGCATAATATATAAACAAAAATCGATATTGGATCGACAGGATGTACAGAGATTATAAATTAGCAGTGGCAGACCTTCATGAAAACTGAAAGAGATCCACTAAATTTTATAAACCTTTTTACCATATACAAAATTATAATATATATATAATCTAAAAATAAAGTTCACATTATATAATTCAAAACAAAGTTCATTATATTTAAGCCTATCCCTTCTTCCAACAAAAAAATGTTCCAAGAGAGTGCAGGTCAGGGAACAGGATGAGATAAGATAAAATAATAATAAAAAAAGAAAAGAAAAGAACAAATTAAAACGGTTGGAAGGTTAGGCCTGATCCATTCAGCTTCTCGTGGACCATACGGTGCAGCCTCTCGGCCATGCAAGGGCTCAAATAATTCGCCAAGTCGCCCACCCTGCCCTTCCTGAGGTAGCTCGCCCGTTGGATTGTTACCCCGCCTACTCTCCCGACGCCGCTCTCGTTCAGCTCCATCCCGCGAAGCTTCCGAAAACTGCGCGGCCTCGCCACCTCCTCCACCGCGCCATCCCTCTCTTCCTCCGTCGAGAACCGGAAACCCACGAACTCCGCCAGCCTCCTCGCTCTCCTCACCGGCTCAGCCATAATCTCTTCGTCCTTCAAAAACAACACCTTCTCGGGCCTAGCTGTGGCTCTCCCTCCAGTACTCTACAGTATGTTCCCAGACCGGCCCGAAGGAAGAGGCCCCGTCACAAAACACCTCAATGGCTTGACTCAACTCCATGGTCTCAGGCTTCATCCTCTTCATGGAGTGCCACATCGAGACCAGAACGTCCTTGGGGTCTCGGCATAAACAGACGAGCCAGCACTCGGACTTGGTCACCGAGGCTGGCAGCAGCCAGCAAGGGATGTGGGTTGCGAGGAGCTGCGGCGGAGGCAGTGAGTCATAGTCGGCGGCCTGCCTGCCGACGTAGGGGATTTCTAGAAAAGGAGCGCACTCGTCGGGGCTGCGGCTGAGTAACGGGCGTTGGGGGTGTCGGATAATGGGCAAAAGGCCTTGAATATCTAACGAACGTTATTATCTTTCTTGTGTATGAATGAAAAATTGTAAAGATATTTAATTTTACGTTAAAAAAATTAAAAAAGAAATATTAACTTATATAAAAATCTCTTTCTTTATGCTTAAGTTTTTTAGGCTTACAATAAGTACAGAGCTTGAGGGTATGTGTGTGTGAAGGGCGCTTCACACGTGCGCATCATCTTGAGAAGCTTTAAATTTTTTCTTGATCATGAGGATTCGACGGTGAAGACTGATCGAATTAAGATAAAGGGCTAAGATCAATTGATCATTGATCATGGTGATCAGATCAGGATAGACTGATCATTGATCGATCGAATAAAGGATCAAGATTGAACAATGAGATGCAGTGATCAATCACGATCACGATCATGGCAGTGTTGATCCAACGACATACACCAATTGGCTGACTGAACAATTGTTGACCGATAGACCGTTGGTGATAAGGCACTCGTCCGATCAAACCGTTGATAATCGTTGGTGATAAGGTAATCGTTCGATTGTGAAAAGGTGTATCAAAGTTGTGCCATGACATATCTAATCGTAGAAATGGCTTATCTAATCGGAGAAACAACTTTTCGGATCATAAAAAGGCTTATCGGATCGCGTGATCTAAAGATCACGAAGATGACTGGGCATATCAAGGGTGATAAGCCCTTACCCTTACACCTTTGATCAAATTCGATCAAAATAATTCAAATTAAATTAAAACTGTAGGGTTGCTTTTAAAGGGCACCTAAAGGCTATAAATAGGACAGTATGTTGGATTTTTAATCCAATATTGGGCTTATATGTGATGTGTTGCGGACTGTCAAATAAGATTAAGCCTAATTAAAAGTGATCAGCTAAGGTTTCAGTAATTTGGGCTTAATGTATCTGATAAGGTGTGGTCCTTTAATATGTAAAGATTTAAGGGGTTATTTCTATTTTTATGATGGGCTAAAATAGAAATACCAAAAGATAATGATTAAATTATCTATATATAGCGGTTATGGTCTCTGAATCGCACGTACGACTTTCTTCTCTAAATTTCATCATCAGAAAGAATAGCCTAGAGAAATTCTAAAGGGCTCTCTGAGAGTACGTGTTGATCTGGAAGGCCAACCGCAGGATACTCTGAAAGCAATCAAGCAATATGAATTCAGGTATGCTTTTGTTTATGTTTATTAATTATTGATGATTGAACATGAATGATTCTTGGGCTTCATGGTGATGGTCTTCACCAAAAGGTTCAGATCTAATGTCCAACACAGTAGACATTAGCATTTTCATTCGATTCCAATCCAATTCATTTCCTTTCCTCTCTTAGGCATTTGCATACTCTCCTTAGGGAAGTATAGCAATAGTGCATATAAAAAGAGAGAGAAGCATTCTTGGTTCGATATTTTTGATGAATTGTAGTGCTGCTTTCATCAAAAGAAGACTGTTGTATCCTGAGAGACAATCTTTATACAGATCGTAAGCATCGTTGCGGGACAAAATTGTCTTAAAAATATAGAGTGTAACTCTAGACTCGGTCTTATCAATTAGGTAGTCACAATCTGTACCAACAAAGAAAGAGAAAGTTAGGAGCGGTTGATAATGGAAAAGGTGAGAGCTTTAAGCCACATGGTTCTGGCCAAGGGCTGGGTGATGAGGATAACGTCGATGGGTCGAGGCTTAAAGTGGGCTTGAATGGTCATCAGGTTGGATCAGAAATCCAAAGAAAAGATCTCGCTGCGCAAAAACTAATGAACAATGCATGCACTTATACATACCAAGAATAAAAATATTTTTTTATTTTAATATATGTATGCATGCACTTTATGTCAATCATCATATGCAGTGTAACTTTTGCTGTAATGCATGCAATGCCGCAAGATTTTTTCAAAATTCAATACAGTGCAACAAGACTTTTTCAAAATTCAAAGCCCTTGATAGCCAACCTTCTCGTTTTGGAAGAGAAGAAAAAGATTGCTTTGCTCCTCGACTTTCAATTCTATGATGTGGTCATGGTTTTCCTTTTCCTCATTCTCTTGAGCTCTGGATGTGGTAGAGCAAGGAGGAAGAATAAAATCCTGGGAGGTTACGGTACTTGGACGGTAGCGCGATGCGCGCACCCGCAACGTAATGGCGGCACAAGGAAGGGCCCATCAGGCCGCAAACCAGCAGCCATGCGATGGCCTGTGAACTTCGATGGACCGCAGAACGGACGCTCGGAGCATGGAGGATTCTTCGCCCAGGAAATTGGTCCAATCAATAATTGGCACAGATCGTAATGTTACGCACGTCGGGGCCATCCAACGGTGGGTTCTTATAGGTTGGCAAGGTCTCGGTAGCACGGGTGGCATCACTAATGGTTAGCCCTCCCAGGCTATCACCCAAACTACCACGACAGATCATAGCCCTGGACCACGATGGGTGGCCTGGCGGCATCGCAAAATCATGCTAGCATAATATCATTTTGTAAGAAGTTGTAGCATAACTTTATCGCTGATTTGGTTGCAAAAATGAAATCAAAATAGAAATGAAATTTATGTGGAACAATCCAATCTGTGCTGTTGATGCTACAGTAAAAATTATTAATAGCAATCCTTTTTTTTCGACGCTTGAGGGTAGCTTCAGAAATTCACGGCATGCACTTTTTAAAAGCGTTGGCAGGGTCCGTAGGGTATATGCTAACAATCGATCCATAAGATCGAGCGGCTCTCGCCCTAGCTGCCCCCTAGCTCCTCCTCCCCCCCCCCCCCCCCCCCCCCCCCTGCGCCCCTAGCTCCTCCGCCCTCTAGCTCCGGATTGAGTGGCTCTCCCCCGTGCCTTAGCCTGATCGAGTGGCTCCCCCCCTCCCCAAGACCCCCTGCGCCAATGCCCTAGGTCCCCCCTATCTTCCGATCCAGTGCCCTAGCTCCCTCCCTCACCCCCGGCATTCTGATCCAGTGTCACCCCCGGCGTTCTGATCCAGTGCCCTAGCTCCCTCCCTCGCCCTCGACGTTCTGATCTAGTTCCCTAGCTCCAATCCAGTGCCCTAATCCAGTGCCCTAGCTCTTGATCCAGTGCCCTAGCTCTCCCCCTCGGCATTCTGATGCCCTAGCTCCCCCCTTTCGGTGTTCTGATCCAGTGCCCTAGCTCCTTTTGACGTTCTGATCCAGTGCCCTAGCTCCCCCTTTCGACGTTCTGATCCAGTGCCCCCAGATCGAGTGCTCCCTTCCCCCGCGTTCTGATCCAGTGCCCTAGCTCCCCCTTTCGACGTTCTGATCCAGTGCCCTAGCTCTCCCCCCGGACGTTCTGATTCATTCAACTGCCCCCAGACGTTCTGATTCATTCAACTGCCTTCTGACGAAACGGACGGATCTTTGATATCAGAGAAAGAGAGCAAGAGAGAGAGAGAGAGGTGCCTCTTGCCCACGAAGATTAGAGACGAGGTAGAAGGAATTATTCCAAGTCCTTTCCTTTTTTTCTCTCGTCTGAAACTTTGGTGATGTCTCCCCTCTTTTTCCTTGCGTTGTTGATGGCATTATCACAAACTCTGGTGATGTCATGACATAGCAAAAGGATGATGTGGATCGTTTGATTTTATTTATTGAATCAAGATAGGAATAAAATTTATATGAGATGATTCGATTTATACTATTGGCATAAGGTAAGTGATATGATCCCTAGATTTTAAGGCATGCTTCAAGATAAGAAGTATGACTTCTTACCTTGAAGATCAAGATATGATCTTGATGATTTTATTTATATATATTTTAGATCAACGATCCTATATAAGGCAAAGATATGATCTTGATGCATGTTAGATAAATTAATATGTAATCTTTAAAATTTCGCATTGGTAATTGTTATCAAATTATTAAATGTGCATGCCTCGGAGTTTATTTCTCCCTACAAATGATATCAGAAACATGGTTTTGTCTTGATCTAATTTATTGCATGTAAATTAATGCTCATATTAATTATGTAATCAAAGCTAAAATGGATCACAAGGCTATTCGGTCACAGATGGATTAAAAATCTAAATTACTCATTCAACGAGGTATTCTGTGACATTTTGTCGTGCCTGTTATAGTTCTTTTAATTATTGATGCTTAATCAAAAGATAAATTAAATTGATCTTTGGCATCAAAACATAGATTACACTCACTCTCAAAAAGATATTTTCGTCTTGATCTAATTTATTGCATGTAAATTAATGCTCCTATTAATTATGTAATCAAAGCTAAAATGGATCACAAGGCTATTCGGTCACATATGAATTAAAAATATAAATTACCCATTCAACGAGGTATTCTGTGACATTTTGTCGTGCCTGTTATAGTTCTTTTAATTATTGATGCTTAATCAAAAGATAAATTAAATTGATCTTTGGCATCAAAACATAGATTACACTCACTCTAAAAAGATGTTTTATATTTGATACATATTGATGTTGTATAAAAGTATGATATTTGCATGTTTAGTATAAAAACATAGATATGAGATATGATAGCTTGTTGTCTATGTTATGAAATAGACAAATATTTATGAGAGTCTTATTTGAATGTCAAATATTTATTCATAATCTTTTTAGATATGATCTAAATAAAGGAATTATGAGTAGTTAAATAATGCAACTGATGCATGATTCAAAATATATGACATGAAATAAAAACATAGACCTCTTCCTCAGGCTCAACTAGGGACTCAGATTCAATCTTAGGTAACTTATCTATATGAAGGGATCTGACTGGGCTCTAGCTGATCATATATCCTAGTTTGTTGCATCTAAAGCATTTAATCTAGGGGTTGGAATTTCTTTGGACCTCTACAGATTTTTCCTTATCCTCTCTCTGGGGTATAGGGGTACTATTCTGGGGTCGACTCAACTCAGTTCGGCTTGTACTGGGTCAGCTAGTGTTGGGTTAACTCGAGAAAGTCTGGTGGGGGTCTGAGTACTGGGTAGGTCTGGGACGACTAGGATAGGCGCCATACCTAAACTTGGATAGGGTGACTTCCTCAGACTGAACGATATTACACCTCATGGTATACTCTTGGAATGTAGCAATGTATTCATTCATAATTTTACTACCCTGAATTAATCCCTACCACTGGTCCAATAGGCTCTGTTCATACGATGTGGGGACATAATTGGACCTAAGTCTAGCCTTCATAGCGTGCCAGGTGACTATGGGGTCTTTTCCCTCTAATAATTGCCTTCGCTCTAAAGTGGCCCAGTATAACCTAGCCTGTCGTACTAACTTGAGCTTGGCAAACTTAAACTTACGCTCTTCAGACATGTTGTAGCAGTCAAAGAACTGGTCCATCCCTTCCTCCCAATCTAGGTAGTCCTTAGGGTCCATAGAGCCATCGAAAGTAGGTGCTTCAAGTCTGACACTTCTAAGGGCTCTTTCTTCTTGGTGTACTGCCTCATGATTGGGTCTCCTACGGAGGACATCTAGGACTGGATCAGGTTGAAGTGGTCTCCTAGGGTTTGGCCTTATGTAGAGGTCAGGTTGTTGGGCTCTCCTAGGATGAGGTGGGGTCTCATGATCAGACTCAGTGTGGGGCTCACGAGCTTCTTCTAGGATGCCCAACCTAGTTTCGACTTGATCGAACCTAAACCCTAATCTAGCCTCAGATTGCTTGATGCCTTGGTTCATTTGGGCTAGTTGTTCAGTGATGATCCTTAAGTGATCATCAATGCTTTGATTAGCCATGGGTTCAGCCTGTAATGGAGGTGGTGACGGGCGAAAAGATGCTCCTGATCTAGTGCACATGCATGCACAATCAAGCATACAAGACTCAGACTGACTCGGACTACGGTATACTAGACCTAGTCATCCAAAGTAAAGGATTTGGCTTAATGCAAGCCAATCTAACAGTAACTCTTCAATTGGCCAGTTGGGACAGGTGGAAGGGGGGAGGCTCATCCCGCAAATTGCAGGTGCCTAATTAGAATAACCCCAACACTTCGCTTAAGTCGTTTGACATTTGACCTCCCTTCTAGACACCAATTTCAGAGCACATGCCAGATTGATTTGTACTAGTCTCCTCCAGTACACTAACTCGACTGTTGGTGTCCCTAGCCCTCTAGGGCAAATGTCAATTAAGTTGCTACTCAGTTTTAGATTAGAGGCTTAGGATCGGAATGTACAGGTGGTTGTTTTGGGCCAAGAAAGGGGTCTCAATCCGTTCCTTATCTGACATCAATGAAAGCCCTTAAAAGTAATTTAATATAGATGAATGACATGTAAAACACAAACCCTAATCCAGAAATCTGTAAATAGCAATAAATCTTAGAATTTTTTTTTATTTTTTTCACAGATCGAATTAAATTCTCAAAAAATAACAAAAAATACTTTAAATTATAACAAATCTAGAAAATTAAATTTTATAATTTTTGGATGTGTATGCAGGCAGAAACAATTCAATTAACAGATGATATATTGATAATAACGTGAATTAAAATTAAGCCCTAACTATGCTCTGATACCAAACTGATGCAAGACCAATTCACATGCAAGTAATTTTTTTTTAATAATTAATAATTGCAATTGATTATTCTCCCAAAGTAATAGCCTAAGAGAGATTCAGAAAAATTCACAATAAATATGCACGCGAAACAATTCCTAAAAAATAAGGAAGAAGGACCATCGAGGCTAAGAAGCCCCGGTAGGGCTTGCTCTCCTACAATAAAGTTACTAGTAGATTAGAAGGGTGTACCTGGCAAGGGGGAAGATCAAAGTGTTGAAGGGGTTGCTCTACCTAGCGGATGCGTCCTAGATGACCAAGCCTTGAGCCCACGGATCTGCAGCCAAGTATCCGCTGACCTGGATGATGATCGCCTTGAATCCTGGATTCGTGGCTACTGAGAGATCTGCAAGATCATCATATAAGGGTTAAA
Organism: Calamus simplicifolius; assembly: GCA_900491605.1. Lineage (NCBI taxonomy): Eukaryota > Viridiplantae > Streptophyta > Magnoliopsida > Arecales > Arecaceae > Calamus > Calamus simplicifolius. The sequence goes on along the minus strand of UESW01005098.1, from coordinate 288,336 downwards.
GAATCATAGAAAAATTTAAAATAGAGGTAAAGAGACAAAGGAGTAGAGAAAATGAGAGGGCAGCCAAGTTTCTTGGAGACTTGGGATGTTGGCATGCGCAGGAGGAGGAAAACAAGAGCACCAGAGAACCAACTAACAAAAATCATAATAACTCAAAACTTGGATTGATTAATTATTAATAAAAGATACATCATTCATACAAGAGGTCTTTTTATAGAGCAAAAGACTTGGGGCCCAAGAAAATATAGATATGGAAAGAGAGAAAAGAAAAAAAAGGTACCCTAATTAAATTTGACATGAAATCTGTAGCGTCCATATGAGGAAGGTGATCTTCTAGATGCAATCAGCGGCAGCTGGATTCGGCAAAATCTGTGGCATCCAGATGAGGCAGGTGATCTTCTATATATGATTAAGATGCAATCAGCGGCAGCTTAATTTGGCATAAAATCTGCAGCGTCCAGATGAAGAAGATGATCTTCTAATGCAATCAGCGGCAGCTTAATTTGGCATGAAATCGGCATCGGCAGATGAGGAAAATGATCATCTAAATCGGAAAGGTTGCTTGCTCTGCTAGGTGGCATGTGGCTGCTTAAAGTAGGTGTGGCACCAACTTGAATTTAGCAGCTGCTCTGTCTAACTGTGATGGCCTTGTCTTCTGCTCCAATACTGATGTCTCCTCTTGTAAGCTGATGAACTTACTACAGGACTCATATTAAAATAAATTGAACTGGATAGGACTCAATTTAGAATAAAATGAACTGGACAGGACTTAAAATAAGCTAAACTTTATTTCCAACTCATGACTTGAATCATAACTAATCAGATATCCACAGAGGGTTAAGAATCCTCTGCTTGATCCTGGTACCCGCACCAAGATGCATGCGGAGATGCAATAACTGATAAGAGAGATGACTAATTCTAACCATATTTTAACTCCAGCTTCACTGATAGCATGTAAATTATATTTTGATTACTGAATTTTATGGGATACTTATCATATTTTAAAGTTTATTGTAAAAAAATTGTTTGTAAGATATTTTAATAATATTTCATGACTTCTTTTTAAACATTATTTGCATTTCAATAAATTAAATTTTAAAATTATAAAAATAAAATAAATTAAAAATAATAAATTATTAATAATGGATGAAAATTCATCGCTAATTAGCAACAGAATTATATCTCTTGCTAATTAGCAACGGAAGAAAAATTCATTGCTAATCCGTCGCTAATTAGTGACGAAAATTATTCCGTCACTAATTCATCACTAATTAGTGGCAAAAATTATTCCATTGTTCCGTCGCTAATCGGTTGCTAAGATTAGCAACGGATTTTAATTCCATCGCTAAATGTTTGCGAAAAATATTTCTACGATTGATTTTATCCATCGCAATTCTGTCGCTATATAAGATTTGTGACGAAATTCATACTTTTAGTGATGAATATTTTCATCGCTAAATTTATTTTTTTTTGTTGCAGTGACGTTTTAATTTCTTCTTATGCAAGAATTTCTTTTGTAAGTAAAAATCCTTTGGTTCCATTATTTTTGCCGTATCATTTTTCATAAGAATTGATTATGCAATTAGTATGTTATCTAACTATTATTTTTAGGTAGTTGGAAATTTTATTTTTATTTTAATAATATTTTTTTCTATTTTTCAACAATTTTGTTTGTTCTTGTCTTTCCTTTTGATACCTTCTAAATTTTTATTTGGCTTTAACTAATTCATCTTTCCCAATTTATAGTTTTTTTTTTCACAACAAACCATAGTAATTTCTTTCTTTCTTTCTTTTTTTTTTTTTTTTTCGGGTGCTCAAAAGGTTTGAGCTTGCATGGTATAATTTATCATGCTAGTCATGGTGGCTCATTTCTTGAGTGGATCGTTAAACAAACGTCCACAAGAGCACGCAGATAAGGGGATTTGATGAGATAAGATAAAATATAAAAAAAAAAGTGAAAAGAAAAGAACAAATTAGAACGGTTGCAAGGTTAGGCCTGATCCATCGAGCTTCTCGTGGACCATACGCTGCAAACTGTCTGCCATGTCGGTGCTCAGATGATTCGCCAATCACCAACCTGCCTTTTCTAAAGAAGCTCGCCCGTTGGATTGTTGCCCCGACAAGGGCCATAGGGGTTGTCTAAAAAGGAAAAGTCTTGCACCAACCCCAATAATTAACGTGCATCGCATATATGCGCGCATATTTGATATATATATATTTTATATTTGTTAATGTGCGCATACATGATACATATTAATCATCAGACGTGATGAAGTTCTTGCTGCACCCCCGAAGCAGCAAGACTTTTCCTATGCGAGAGCTTTGAGCCCGGTGGTGCCTGCCTTGGGCTGGGTGACCAGGATCACTTCAGGCTTAGGCTTGAAGTGGTCTTGGATGACCATCTGGCGTGGAATAGCGATTAGCGACATCAGAAATCCAGAAGCCTTGATATTGTCTGGTATGATGCTATCAAGGTCTAGAAAGACTAATTTATATTAAATTGAGTTTGAGTTCAAGGATTGAGATTAAATCAAGTCATGAGTATATACGGGCTTAAAATTAATTTAATCTTATTGGGTTAGTCCATGAGATTTTTGTTGAGTCTGAGCCTTGCATGGATGTATTTAAACTCTAGTTTCTAGGGTTTGAAGGAATAGAGAATAGATTCTTTTCTCCCAAGATAATTTTTTCTCTCTCTATCTTCTCCTCTCCCTCTTCCTTCTTCCATCAACAGAGGCTTCCGAAGCTGTGTGGATGAAACCGTGCAAAAGGAGAATCCCAGGTGGAGGCGTCTTGGTTCCATGGTTAAGGAGCGTCTTGGTTCCACGGTGGATTGCAAGAGGAAGTCCACGGTGCGGTGAAGACATAAATGAATTAATTGGGAATTAATTCCGAAAACGAGGAATTAATTTCAGCAAAGAAGAAAATCAAGAATAGGAAAAGATTTATTTATTAAAATAAATCTTTAGGAATAAAGGGGTTGTGGAGTTTTGAACCATGATCAAGAAGTCAACAGGCTTTGGATCAGTAAAGAAAAAGGGGCTTTGGTGGTTGTTTAAGAATGGATACCAATCTTGAATCTTGGATCAAGAGACTACACACCTATCATTGATAACAAAGGATGAAAGCCCAGATTACTTCTCCAATGGGGTTGATCCATTTCTGTTCATCAAGGACTAAACCCCAACTAGTGGTATCAGAGCCTGGTTCAGCAAGGTTCAGGAACAAGAAGAAGTTGTTTGGGATCTTCAAAGGATTGAAACAATTTCAACAAGGTCCATCAAGGTACTTCTTAATTTTTTAAAATTTATTTTTGTGCTATTTTTATTTTGGTTAAAATATCGTCATGGGTAGTAGCATAAAAATAGATTTTGAAAAGTTTGATGGGAATGGAAGTTTCTTCATGTGGAAAGTCCGGGTAGAGGATCTTCTTGTGCAACAGGGTTTAGATCTGGCTTTGGAGGAAAGGTCAGATGGGATGATAGATAAGCAGTGGATGGGATGATAGATAAGCAGTGGATGTTGTTGGAGAAAAAGGCATGTTCAATGATCAAGGGATGTCTGGCTGATTCAGTCCTTTATTCAGTGCTAGAGGAGAAGACCCTGAAGGGACTTTGGTCGAAGTTGCAAGCCCTCTATATGGGGAAGAATATGTGCAACAAGTTGATATTAAAGAAGCACCTCTACAGCCTTCGGATGTCAGAAGGTGGAGATGTGCTGGGCCATATCCAGGTGTTCGACCAGGTGAGTAATGAATTGCTGAATGTCGGGGTCAAGATGGAGGAGAAAGATAAGGCACTTTTGCTATTATGTTCGCTGCCCATATCACATGAATCATTGGTCACGACGCTGCTCTATGGGAATGAGACATTATTCTATGAAGATATTATCTCGGTGCTTCGAACGAATGAGCAGAGGGAGAGGATGACCAAGAAAGCTGTTCCCTAGGAGGGTCTATCAGTTGGGGAAAGGTCAGGCAGAGGAAGGGACATGAGCAGGCCTAGGGGACGGTTACAGTCCAAGAAGGCTAAGTGCTATAAGTGTGGTGAGGTAGGACATTTTAAAAGGGACTGCCCTAAGTGGAAAAAGGAAGAAAAGGGAGGATCTAAGACTGTGAGTATAGTTGCAAGCCAGGAGGTGGAGGATGATCTCTTGGTGGTATCAGATGGTCACAGTCACAGTACAGAGATGTGGACCTTGGATTCAGCTTGTTCTCATCATTACACTCCCAACCGATCGTGATTCAGTACTTACACAGAGGTTGATGAGGGGTGTGTGACTCTTGGAGATGATCACCCTTGCAAGGTGGCAGGGATTGGCACAGTGAGGGTGTTGATGTTTGATGGCATGGTGCACACTCTTACTAGCATGAAGCATATTCCAGAACTCAAGAAAAATCTGGTGTCACTGGGGTACCTAGAGCAGATTAGATACAGCTTTAGCAGTCATGCCAGAAGTTGAATTCTGAATATCTCTAATGGAGCTATGGTGGTGATGAGAGGGAGAAGTCTGGAGAACAACCTATACAGGTTGGAGGGCTCTGTGGTGACAGAGAAATCTGAGGCAGCAGATGTGGAACAGGATCCTCGGGATGTGTACAGGATGTGACATTACCGCCTAGGCCCCATGGGAGATAGGGGGATGAAAGAACTGAGCAAGAGAGGACTACTTCCGGACCTGAGTGGTGGAGTCATGGAGATCTGTGAGCCATGTCAGATGGGGAAGCAGAGAAGTGTGCAGTTCTTGGTCAGCACAACTAGAAGTGCAGAACCCCTGGAGTTAGTACACATAGATGTTTGGGGACCAGCCCCGATTTATGCAAGGAATGGGGCCATATACTTCTTTACCTTGATAGATGATTTCTCAGGAAAGCAGTGGATCTACTTCATGAAGGAGAAATCATAGGTCTTCACCAAGTTCAGAATTTGGAAGGCTGGGGTGGAGAGGGACCGATGAGGACATCAGTTCGGACCAGAGTTCGGGTCAGTCGAACCAGTCCTTGGATGTTCCTGTACCAGCAACCCAGAGTCAGCAGGCCACGTCAGGGAAGCCCACGCCAGGTAGTCTACGAAGGTCCAAGAGGTTGCAGAACAAACGGGCTTAAAATTCCATGTTTGGGCCGAGTGTACGGAATTGACCCGACTTCGTTTTGACACTTTGGGTCAATCGAATCCGGTCAGCTACTGTGTCGGACTAGGCCCAAACTTGGCTGGTCATATGGAAATGGACTGCTGATTCAAAGTCATTGCATTAAGCAATGAGCTGCTGTGGATTTTGGCCATCCGGGCTCGTCTGATAGGAGTTTTGGGCTTGTTTTCGTTTTTAAGGGCATAGTTGTAATTTTAACTAAACTTATGATGTTAGGGTTTTATCTCTTTTATTTAGGTTGGTTTTGGGGGCCGTCAGAGGCAGAGAAGAAAGACGCTATTTATATGTTATTTTTCTTGAATTCAGATGAATGTTTTCTTTTTCTGATTCAAAACAATTGAATTGAAAATTCAATTGCTCTTCCTTTAAATTTCGGATTGCGAGTGATCAAATTCAAAATTTTTCCCTTTTCTGTCAAGATTCGAACCAAACCTGGACGAATTCTTTTCTCACAGATTAGATCGTTCTTGAGTTGCAGGTGTTTTGAATATCGCCCTGCATCAACTTGGTATCAGAGCCTTGATCCAATGGAGCAGAAGAACAACGATCAATCCCTGAGAGACGCCGTGAGAGATGCTATGCAAGACGCCATGCGAGACCAGCACCAGGTGATGCAACAGATGATGCAAACCATGCAGGCGATGATGGCGCGGATGGAGGTGCAAAATCGTGCCCAACCCATTCGAGTGGAGGAGCATGATGAAATTGATGGAGGTAGGGAGAGGGGTTTCGAAAATCTGGAGGCACCACCAATTCGAAGAGGGCAACAGAGGCCTGATGTTGGACTTCCAAGGTATGTCGATCAACCTCCCTATTTCGAAAATCAGAATCGGTGGGAAGCAGGCTTCAGGGTCGAAATTTCAGAGTTTAAAGGAGGAATTAACCCAGACGAGTATGTTGATTGGACCCTTCAGGTCGATGAATTTTTCGTCTGAAGGAGGTGCCTTTAGACAAGCATGTACCGCTTGTCACAATTCGATTCAGAGATAGGGCTGCTGCTTGGTGGCATGTGCAGCACTATCGTAGATATATGGATGGGAGACCTCCATTAGCGTCCTGGGCAGCGCTAAAGCAGGAGATGAACAGAGAGTTTTTGCCTCTGAACCATGAGCAGATTTTGTATTCGAAGTTGCATAGTTTGATGCAAGGTAGTCGGAGCGTCGAGGAGTACACAACTGAATTTTATCGATTGGTTGCACGAAATCGGTTGATTGAGGCTGAACCGAGATTGATAGCCATGTATCTTCATGGCTTGCGGCTGCCAATCCAAGATGCACTGGCTGTGCATCGTATTGATAGTGTAGGAGATGCGCATATGAGGGCTCAGGCAGTGGAAAAGAGCTTGATGAGAAACAAGGGGTTTCAGAGCAGAGGGGGTTTTACTACGGGCCAGAGTTCAGGGCAGAATTCAGAGGGCAAATTTATGCCTC
>UESW01005098.1:237222-272391 GCA_900491605.1 Calamus simplicifolius | reverse complement strand
AAAACAACAAGTTCGAGTTGTGAGCTTGTAAAACAACTCTGCTGTAATCTAGGGTGATTATAGTGTGGACCCAAGTGAATCTTGGGAGTGGACGTAGGTGTTGGATACACCGAACCACTATAAAATCTTTTGTGTTTGCCGTGTTCCATTGTCTCTTTCTCTATCTCTATCTTATTTACTGCACTTTATAGTTACCTTGCATTGCCATCATAAATCACAAGCAAACTATTTGAAAAAGGGCTAATTTTTAAAGAACCCAATTCACCCCCCCCCCCTCTTGGGTTGCCATCTGGGCCAACAACAGTGCTATGTGAACAGTACCATGTGAACAGTGCCATGCAAGTGAACAGGCTTCAACTCCAACTGCATCTTCTATCCCAATGGCTACACCTTGGGGCCTATATGCCTAACTTTATCACCCATCGTCGTCCGCGCGGGAATGCAAAAAAAAAAGGGACTGCAAAGCAGATGACGTAGGGACACGTCTGGCAAGCGCCGTAGCTATCGGCCATGCCCTGCAGCACCCCATGCTTTACGGACATCATAAATACTCTGACTAGTGGCAGCACCCCATACTTCACGGGCATCAGTTCGAATATTTCAACCATCAAAGTCATCATTATGGAGCCTCAACCACTCAAGCCAGACAAACTCTTAAGCGCCTATAAGATGGGTAAGAGGGACCCCCGACCAGGTAACGAACTCATTACACCCCTAAACGCTCACAGAGAGAGCTCTTCTCGGAGCCTCTCTCTCTTTCTCTTTCGAGCTTCCTCAAGCTCACGGCTGTTGCCTAGAGCGCTGACTTGAGCGTCGGAGGGTCCCCGCTGAAATTTTTGGCCCTCGGGACTTGTTTGCAGGCCCGCAGGCACGAGGAGCTCGCCGGAGGACCTCGGGCTCGCTGGAGGAGGCGATCGGACGCTCGAGGGCGGTGATCTAGCATCATCAGATTGGTGCAGCAAGAAGGGGGAGGGTCAGCGATGCTGGTTTGCAGATCCTCATCCCTTTTTCATCAAAATGGTGGATCGTGAAGAGGGTGAGGACAAGAATCCAGGAAGCTTTCACCAGTAACGCTGGGGGGCACTCCCAACAAACTGAGCAACAAGATGTTAGTTCTCTGTTCCACCATCACCACTAGTTCATGCCATTTAAGCAAATCACTGTGCCACCCTCACCCTGAAGATTCAAGCATTAACGGCAGATGTTCAAAGGCTATGGGAGCAATATTCCATGGCCACGTGGCAACAAGCTCAGGAGCAAGAGCAACCTCAAACTCAAGCTCAACGGCAATTTATGGCTCAGGCTCGTTAGCTAGCAAGAGCGCCACTCCTTGCCACCCAAATCCTAACTCCTAGTCACCTCAAGTATTTATGAGCATTTTAATCTCTTATGGTAGTAAGCTGGGAGGTATTGTTGCAATTAATGCAAGGAGGAAGATGAGGGCAAAAGGCTTTGACTGTGGAGTTCAACTTTCCTCTCTCTCCTTCTCTCTATTGCACCCGAAAGCCAATCCGAGCCCAAGACCTCCTGCGGATTCCATTCCAACTACCCTCGGATTTCAGCATTGGTATCTGGGGGCAGGTCGTCAGCTCAGTAGAAGGAGAGAGAGACCGTGGAAGCTAGAGGGCCCCTCGCCTTGAACCAATGTGGAGGCTGCCCGAATCCTGTAACTCCCAGCAACATCCTCTCTTCTAGCCGTCCGTCTTCAATGGACTCTCCTGGCCGCTCATCTTCAATGGCCGCTAGCTGCCCGGGCTTCCCTCGGCGACCTCTAGCTCCCGAGTCCGACTTCGACCCTCATCCGTGGCTCCGCTCCAGCATCCCCGGCTCTGGATCCCATCTCTCTCTTCACTGCACTCCAAAGATGGGTCCCCAGCTTCATTTCGGAGAGGAGCTGGTCATCAACTGACATCAGGCTCCGTCCCAACTAGATTCCCTGGGGGGTAGACCACTAGCGGGCGGAAGTGCTCAAATCCGCAGAAGAAAAACAGGGGTGCTACAAGAGCTAAGTACGTTGCACTTAAGACAGTTTTCTTTCATTAATACTTAAAAATGACATGCAGGGAAGACCAACCTCGTGTTAGCGTCTCAAAAGCCCAATGTACCATTGGCACCGAAGACCGGTGTACCATCGGATCCAAAAAGCCCGACTTTGGTCGGCACTCAAAGCCTGATGTACCATCAGCACTAAAGCCCAAGGCCAGCTCGGCACAAAAGGCTCCTAACGACTCTCAACTCTGAGGTCACCCTTCGGGGTTAAAAGGCTCCTGACGACTCTCAACTCTCAGGTCACCCTTCGGGGTTAAAAAGGCTCCTGACGACTCTCAACTCTCAGGTCACCCTTCGGGGTTAAAAAGGCTCCTGACGACTCTCAACTCTCAGATCATCCTTCGGGGTTAAAAAGGCTCCTGACGACTCTCAACTCTCAGGTCACCCTTCGGGTTAAAAAGGCTCCTGACGACTCTCAACTTTCAGGCCACCCTTCGGGGTTAAAAAGGCTCTCGACGGCCTCAACTTTGCCTCAACGGCATTCTTGCAACCTCAGCGGCTTTATCTCAGCCTCAGCGGCATTCCTGCAGTCTCAGCGGCTTCATTACAGCCTCAGCGGCTTCAATTCTGTATCAACGGCCAATGGCCAATCGAGTAAGACCCTTATCTAAATTATATACTTGTAACACATTGCTGGTTACTTTCAGCCATCAAGAAGCCCCAAGATGACTCACAGCTGGGAGAGGTCAACTCCCTACTCACATCTAACGGGCATTCACTTCCGAGCTCTACATCGGGAGGGGATCACTGGCTGCCAGTCAAAGGTAACCAACTTACCTTCAAACTTTGCTTAAAGTTTTTGAACATGCAAAAAGTATGGCTCCAAAGAGCGTGAAGATGTCTACACAAGGCATCGCAAAAGGAGAGGAGTTTTCCCACCTGGACGAAATCACAGTTAAAGTTGACATGAAAGGGCAGACGCAAAGGTAAAGAGTTCTACACTCCTTTCGCTTAACTGACGCAGGGCACACAAGCTCAAGGAGTGTAGGGGGCATCTGATGGGGCCAATAAGCCCTCCATAGGCCAGGGGTCGGCCATATGAACAGTGCCAGGGGTCGGCCACATATGAACAGTGCTAGGGTTCGGCCATATGAACAGTGCCGGGGTTCGGCCATATGAACAGTGTCGGGGGTCGGCCACATATGAACAGTGCCAGGGGTCGGCCACATATGAACAGTGCCGGGGTTCGGCCATATGAACATGCCATGTGAACAGTACCATGTGAACAGTGCCATGCAAGTGAACAAGCTTCAACTCCAAACTGCATCTTCTGTCCTAATGGCTGCACCTTGGGGCCTATATGCCTAACTTTATCACCCATCGTCGTCCGCGCAGGAATGCAAAAAAAAGGGACTGCAAAGCAGATGACGTAGGGAACACGTCTGACAAGCGCCGTAGCTGTCGGCCATGCCCTGCAGCACCCCATGCTTTACGGACATCATAAATACTCTGACTAGTGGCAGCACTCCATACTTCACGGGCATCAGTTCTAACATTTCAACCATCAAAGTCATCATTATGGAGCCTCAATCACTCAAGCCAGACAAACTCTTAAGCGCCTATAAGATGGGTAAGAGGGACCCCCGACCAGATAACAAACTCATTACACCCCTAAACGCTCACAAAGAGAGCTCTTCTCGGAGCCTCTCTCTCTTTCTCTTTCGAGCTTTCTCAAGCTCACGGCTATTGCCTAGAGCGCTGACTTGAGCATCGGAGGGTTCCCACCAGAATTTCTGGCCCCCGGGACTTGTTTGCAGGCCCGCAAGCGTGAGGAGCTCACCGGAGGACCCCGGGCTCGCTGGAGGAGGCGATCGGACGCTCGAGGGCGGTGATCTGGCGTTTCACATGCACTTATACATACCAAGAATAAAAATATTTTTTTATTTTTAATATATGTATGCATGCACTTTATGTCAATCATCATATGCAGTGTAACTTTTGCTGTAATGCATGCAATGCCGCAAGATTTTTTCAAAATTCAATACAGTGCAACAAGACTTTTTTCAAAATTCAAAGCCCTTGATAGCCAACCTTCTCGTTTTGGAAGAGAAGAAAAAGATTGCTTTGCTCCTCGACTTTCAATTCTATGATGTGGTCATGGTTTTCCTTTTCCTCATTCTCTTGAGCTCTGGATGTGGTAGAGAAAGGAGGAAGAATAAAATCCTGGGAGGTTACGGTACTTGGATAGTAGCGCGATGCGCGCACCCGCAACGTAATGGCGGCACGGAAAAGTCTTTGTACACCGCCCCCGGTGCAGCAAGGCCTACGTGGGCTGCACCGCCTCTTCTGATTGATCAACATGGAGCCTACATGGATGACGATGCTGGGCGGTATGGCCCTGCTATGATGTAACGTTCTGAACGTGATGGGCATTTAAAGCAGTTCATTTTTTTAAAATTAGCGTGCGGACGAAAATGCCCTTTCCCTCCATCCTAGCACCATTTTACGTTGAATTTCATCTATGCAAGAAGAACTCTCTTTCTTCCCCTTTCTTCCCCTCGCTCTGAATTTCAGATGCATCACCAGAATCAGTTGAGCACGAACCGTCGCCCTCGCTCTGAGAGTCCGGTCAAAAGAAAATATTTCAGCTTCGAGGCTGGAAAATCTGGCTACTGGAGTCTTTGTACAAAAACTTCTGGAGGAAATATCATCCGCAGCACAAAACATTCTTTCGTTATGAGGTTGTTGTGGTTTATGATCTTGACGATAGGGTTTTCTACTAGGGTGTCGTGGGTTTTCAACTAATGCTTTGTCTTAACGTTTTGAACTAGGGTGTCGTGGGTTTCAACAAGATAAGAGCGAATGGCAGCAAACACCCTAGGAGTACCTCGCCCCCCTCGTGAACAGAAACCATCAATGAAGAGAGTGTGGGGAAGCCAAATACTACGACACCCTAGTACCAATGCTGCGATCCGTGCTTAAAACTGACCACGGAGAGAATCCCAGCGACACCCTAGTTCGAATTCGGCCGTAAATCCTTTACGACACCCCAGTTGAAATCTCATGATACCCTAGCTCTAGGGAGACGACACCCGTGCTTAAAACTGACCACGGAGAGAATTCCAGCGACACCCTAGTTCTAATTCGGCCGTAAATCCTTCGCGACACCCCAGTTGAAATCTCACGACACCCTAGCTCTAAGGAGACGACACCCGTGCTTAAAACTGACCACGGAGAGAATTACAGCGACACCCTAGTTCTAATTCGGCCGTAAATCCTTCGCGATACCCCAGTTGAAATCTCATGACACCCTAGCTTTAGGGCGACGACACCCGTGCTTACAAATGACCACATAGAGAGTCCCCGGTGACACCCTAGTTGAATTCGGCCGTAAATCCTTCGCAACACCCCAGTCGAAATATCACGATACCCTAGCTTTAGGGCGACGACACCCGTGCTTAAAACTGACCACGGAGAGAATCCCCGTGACACCCTATGGAATTCGGCCGAAAATCATTCGCGACACCCCAGTTGAAATCTCACGATACCCTAGCTCTAAGGAGATGACACCCATGCTTAAAACTGACCACGGAGATAATCCCAGCGACACCCTAGCTCTAATTCGGCTGTAAATCCTTTGCGACACCCCAGTTGAAATCCCACGACACCCTAGCTTTAGGGCGACGATACCCGTGCTTACAAATGACCACATAGAGAGTCCCGGCGACACCCTAGTCGAATTTGCCGTAAATCCTTCGCGACACCCCAGTTGAAATATCACGACACCCTAGCTTTAGGGCGACGACACCCGTGCTTAAAACTGACCACGGAGAGAATCCCGCGACACCCTGTGGAATTCGGCCGAAAATCATTCGCGACACCCCAGTTGAAATCTCACGACACCCTAGCTCTAAGGAGACGACACCCGTGCTTAAAACTGACCACGGAGAGAATCCCAACGACACCCTAGTTCGAATTCGGCCGTAAATCCTTTGCGACACCCAGTTGAAATCCCACGACACCCTAGCTTTAGGGCGACGACACCCGTGCTTACAAATGACCACATAGAGAGTCCCCGACGATACCCTAGTCGAATTCGGCGTAAATCCTTCGCGACACCCCAGTTGAAATCCCACGACACCCTAGCTTTAGGGCGACGACACCCGTGCTTACAAATGACCACATAGAGAGTCCCCGGTGACACCCTAGTCGAATTCGGCCGTAAATCCTTCGCGACACCCCAGTTAAAATATCACGACACCCTAGCTTTAGGGCGACGACACCCGTGCTTAAAACTGACCACTGAGAGAATCCCTGCGACACCCCTGGAATTCGGCCAAAAATCATTCGCAACACCCCAGTTGAAATCTCACGACACCCTAGCTCTAAGGAGATGACACCCGTGCTTAAAACTGACCACGGAGATAATCCCGACACCCTAGTTCGAATTCGGCCGTAAATCCTTCGCGACACCCCAGTTGAAATCCATGACACCCTAGCTTAGGGCGACGACACCCGTGCTTACAAATGACCACATAGAGAGTCTTCGGCGACACCCTAGTCGAATTCGGCCGTAAATCCTTCGCGACACCCCAGTCGAAATATCACGACACCCTAGCTTTAGGGCGATGACACCCATGCTTAAAACTGACCACGAGAGAATCCCCGCGACACCCCTGTGGAATTCGGCCGAAAATCATTCGTGACACCCAGTTAAAATCTCACGACACCCTAGCTCTAAGGAGACGACACCCGTGCTTAAAACTGACCACGGAGATAATCCCAGCGACACCCTAGTTCAAATTCGGCCGTAAATCCTTCGCGACACCCCAGTTGAAATCCCACGACACCCTAGCTTTAGGGCGACGACACCCGTGCTTACAAATGACCACATAGAGAGTCCGGCAACACCCTAGTCGAATTCGGCCGTAAATCCTTCGCGACACCCAGTTGAAATATCACGACACCCTAGCTTTAAGGAAACGACACCCTTACTTAAAACTGACAGAGAATCCCCGTGATACCTAGTTCATTGGCCAAATCCTTCGACACCCCAGTTGAAATCTCACGACACCCTAGCTTTAAGGCGACGACACCCATGCTTGAACAAGGCGGGAATTTGACGTCACCTAGTACTAATTCGACGACACCCTAGTAACTCAGCCATGCCATCTTTCCGAGAAAAGTTGCAAAACGTGGGCAGTTCCTATGGGTTCGCGGGTCTCTGATGTGATCGTGGCGATCCGGGTGTCCTTTCGTATTTCTCTGAGGTCGGCATAAACCCTAGAAAAAGCACTCATCGTCTGTTGCTCGAGAAGCCATCCTTTTGCTCAAGAAGCCATCCTTCGTCTCTTGCTCGAGAAGCCACTGGTCTCCTTTTCCCTCCTAAATTTGTACCATAGTTCATTCTTCCGTATACTTCATTCATGGAGATGAGTGCTTTCGTTTGTGGACGAAGACCGCGAACAAAGAAGAAGCAGACGGAGAAAATGGCGGAACAATGCAAGGACATGGTTCTTCGTTCGAATGAGGATGCGGCTCCTTCAGGTATGTTTATCACTATATTAAATATTATGACATCTCTCTTAAAATTTCATGACAAGTATGTCTTCTGTCTTACCCCCTATTTCAGTTGACAATAAAATTGTTCCAGTCCCCCCAGTGAAGGCTTCCCAGCTGTTTAAGAATAGCTGCAGGCCGGCCGTATACGTTCAGAAGGTTTGGAGGATGGGGTTCTCTAGACGGCATACAAAACTGATTCGAAGGACCCCATTTGGTGCCTTCGTCGACATGCAGACGTTCACAGTCGACGGGCGACTGCTAGCAGACATCATAAGATGTCACAATGGAGGCGACGAGTTCATGTTTTGCGGAAAGCCAGTTCTATTCAGTGCCGACGAAGTCGCACTCATTCTGGGACTTCCAGCTCATGGGAAGAAGATCGACACGTCCAGCCAAATGTTCAACGGAAGGTTGTTCAGACGGTTTGGCCAGGGTTTAGATCTTCGCCAAGAAGGTTTGGAGAAGTTGATATTTCAACTCCGATCATCTAAAGTACAGGAGGATGTCGAGGACACCGTCCGACTTTGGATCGCATACATGTTGGCCATGTTTTTGGCTCCAAAGTCTAATCAGAGATGTCCACGGTATCTCATCCAGCACTTGGATGACTTAAGTCAACTGGTAGCATCGACTGGGCTTCGGCACTGAAGGAGTTGATTGTTCTGGCTCTCCCAGAAATAGCTGCTTGCTTGCGTTCCGAGGAGCCGGTGCACTCAAAGAATGCAAAAAAAGTTAGGAGGCAGCCTACCCTGTTCGGATGCTCGGCAGCACTGGTGGTAAGGATTATTGAGACGCATAATTAGTGTTGAGTAAATTTTTTTGTAATATTACATTATTTAATATCCAAAAAAATATCATGTTCAGGCGTGGTTCCTCGAGCATACATCAATGCGAGAACCAGCATACCCTGATAAACGGCCCCGGCTGTTGAAGTGGTATGACCACCAAATGAAGATCCAATCGGTTCGGGTTGCCGACTTGCAGCCTCACGACTTGGTAAGCTAGTTCATTGCTCCATTGCTCTGACCATTTTTCAACTTAATGCGTCAATATGTTCACTTAATATTAATTTGTTATCATCTTGCGTTGCAGATGGAGGGAGCTACTGTACCATTGCCAGAAGAGCGCTGGCTTCTCCTCAGCAGAATGTAGCATCCCCTCAACCAACAGATACCTGCGCCCCTCAACCAATGGATAGCTGCGCAGGATGTGCCGAGTTGAGGACTGAATTGGAGTGCGTTAAGGATCAACTCGACGATGTCAGGCACAGGCTGTCCATTGCTGAGAGCCTCCTCAGTTCACTGTCAGAAAGGAAAGTAATGCAATAAATGAGGAGGACAAGGGAGACGGAAAAACAGAGAAGGTGCATTCCTGGAGTTGGTCCTCCGCGAGCCTGGTAATGGAAATAGAGGAGAAGAAGATGGAGGAGGACCATTCATCCGAGTTCCAATTGAGGGGAATGCAAAAGCAGAGGAGAAGAGATTGGAGGGGGATTCATTGGCTGATAAAACAGAGCATGGGAATGAAAATAAAGATGAGTCCATATCCGATAATAAACTTGGCACCCCTGCGCCAAAGGATGATAATATGGACATAGAAATAATTGGAGTGCCTTCGCTTGTTAGGAGGGTTAAAAAAGAGCCGAGGAAGCGTAAGGCATCCACGGTCGTCGGAGAATGTTATGAGACAACCCGTCCTAAAAAGTCGGCGAAGACAGTGGGCACGTCAAAGCCCAACACAACGGTCGAAGATGACCAAATAATTATTCAAAATTTTTTGAGCGAGCGACTAACCGACGAGATCGTCTACACAAATATGTTTTCTGGCGTTGTAACAAGAAAAAATCTTCAAGATCTCATTAACAATGAAATGATAATAGATGATGTAAGTATATCAAGAAACCTGTTCTAGTTGTTGATTTTAGAATTATATTAATCGGTTTACATTGCATTGGCAGATAATTGATTGCGGCCAGGAGTTTCTGATGCGCAACTGGACAGAGCATCCTGACCGATACCATAAGTGCATATTGCATCAGTTTTCGTATCTGCTCTGTGTCTGACTTCCTCATCACCTGCTCATGAACTTGCTGGAACATCAGGGGCTGCGATATTTGACAATGTATCGGATGAAGATAAGGCCCAATTCCGGTTTCTTTTCACCATAATAAACTCTGATAACTCGCACTGGCATTTGGTTGCTGTCGACATGGAAAGAAAGGTGTTCATGCACCTGAATTCATGAAACGCAACCCGAAGTACAAGGCCAATGCAAGGAAATGGCATACAATTCTAGGCCACATATTCCATATCTACTGCGATAAGAAGGAAGCGATGGACTTGGCCGATGGAAGATATTTCGGATTGCCCAAGCCAACCGACCGGATCGCTGGATTGCGGCCTATACTGTCTGAGATACATGGAATGTCTTGCTCGACGGGACAATCCTGATATGAAGATGGATTTCATGGATGAGGAAGTCAGAGATTACCGGCGACACTTAGCTGCGACGATATTGAGAGAGGGCCTGAACAAAAAGATTAGCGACATTGTCAAAAATGTTCTTAATTTTTTTATTCTTCTTTGAATGAAAATTGAATGTAATTTATTCATATTAACACTGATTAATATTTAATGCAAATGCACAAATTTTATATTGCGAGCAGGGGTGTCCTCGATGTATTCATATATTTGCCTTCGTATGTTTCCGCCTTTCGGGTGTCGCCGCGCAAGAGCTAGGGTGTCGTTAGCCAGAGCTAGGGTGTCGTCGCGCTAAAAACTTCGGTGTCGGTTCGCGAGTACTGGGATGTTGTAGGTTTCCGCCTTTCGGGTGTCGCCGTGCAAGAGCTAGGGTGTCGTTAGCCAGAGCTGGGGTGTCATCGCGCAAAATCTTCGGTGTCGGTTCGCGAGTACTGGGATGTCGTAGGTTTCCGCCTTTCGGGTGTCGCCGCGCAAGAGCTAGGGTGTCGTTAGCCAAGAGCTGGGGTGTTGTCGCGCTAAAATCTTAGGTGTCGGTTCGCGAGTACTGGGATGTCGTAGGTTTTCGCCTTTCGGGTGTCGCCGCGCAAGAGCTAGGGAGTCGTTAGCCAAGAGCTGGGGTGTCGTCGCGCTAAAATCTTCGGTGTCGGTTCGCGAGTACTGGGATGTCGTAGTTTCCGCCTTTCGGGTGTCGCCGCGCAAGAGCTAGGGTGTCGTTAGCCAAGAGCTGGGGTGTCGTCGCACTAAAATCTTCGGTGTCGGTTCGCGAGTACTGGGATGTCGTAGGTTTCCGCCTTTCGGGTGTCGCCGCGCAAGAGCTAGGGTGTCGTTAGCCAAGAGCTGGGGTGTCATCGCGCTAAAATCTTGGTGTCGGTTCGCGAGTACTGGGATGTCGTAGGTTTCCGCCTTTCGGGTGTCGCCGCGCAAGAGCTAGGGAGTCGTTAGCCAAGAGCTGGGGTGTCGTCGCGCTAAAATCTTCGGTGTCGGTTCGCGAGTACTGGGATGTCGTAGGTTTTCGCCTTTCGGGTGTCGCCGTGCAAGAGCAAGGGTGTCGTTAGCCAAGAGCTGGGGTGTCATCGCGCTAAAATCTTCGGTGTCGGTTCGCGAGTACTGGGATGTCGTAGGTTTCCGCCTTTCGGTGTCGCCGCGCAAGAGCTAGGGTGTCGTTAGCCAAGAGCTGGGGTATCATCGCGCTAAAATCTTTGGTGTCGGTTCGCGAGTACTGGGATGTCGTAGGTTTCCATCTTTGGGTGTCGCCGCGCAAGAGCTAGGGAGTCGTTAGCCAAGAGTTGGGGTGTCGTCGCGCTAAAATCTTCGGTGTCGGTTCGCGAGTACTGGGATATCGTAGGTTTTCGCCTTTCGGGTGTCGCCGCGCAAGAGCTAGGGAGTCGTTAGCCAAGAGCTGGGGTGTCGTCGCGCTAAAATCTTCCGTGTCGGTTCGCGAGTATCGGGATGTCGTAGGTTTCCGCCTTTTGGGTGTCGCTGCGCAAGAGCTAAGGAGTCGTTAGCCAAGAGCTGGGGTGTCATCGCGATAAAATCTTCGGTGTCGGTTCGCGAGTACTAGGATGTCGTAGGTTTCCGCCTTTCGGGTGTCGCCGCGCAAGAGCTAGGGAGTCGTTAGCCAAGAGCTGGGGTGTCATCGTGCTAAAATCTTCGGTGTCGGTTCGCGAGTACTGGGATGTCGTAGGTTTCCGCCTTTTGGGTGTCACCGCGCAAGAGCTAGGGAGTCGTTAGCCAAGAGCTAGGGTGTCGTCGCGATAAAATCTTCGGTGTCGGTTCGCGAGTACTGGGATGTCGTAGGTTTTCGCCTTTCGGGTGTCGCCGTGCAAGAGCTAGGGTGTCGTTAGCCATGAGCTGGGGTGTCGTCGCGCAAAAATCTTCGGTGTCGGTTCGTGAGTACTGGGATGTCGTAGGTTTCTGCCTTTCGGGTGTCGCCGCGCAAGAGCTAGGGTGTCGTTAGCCAAGAGTTAGGGTGTCGTCGTGCTAAAATCTTAGGTGTCGGTTCGTGAGTACTGGGATGTCGTAGGTTTCCGCCTTTCGGGTGTCGCCGCGCAAGAGCTAGGGTGTTGTTAGCCAAGAGCTGGGGTGTCATCGTGCTAAAATCTTCGGTGTCGGTTCGCGAGTACTGGGATGTCATAGGTTTCTGCCTTTCGGGTGTCGCCGCACAAGAGATAGGGAGTCGTTAGCCAAGAGCTAGGGTGTCATCGCGATAAAATCTTCGGTGTCGGTTCGCGAGTACTGGGATGTCGTAGGTTTCCGCCTTTCGGATGTCGCCATGCAAGAGCTAGGGTGTTGTTAGCCAAGAGCTGGGGTGTCATCGCGCTAAAATCTTATTGATGCCATACAATCAACTTTTCCAGTATCCCTATGATTATACTCTTCTCTGATTTTCTTGATTTTCCTTGCCTCCAACACGCCAGGTGCTTGAAGCAAAGTTGTTTTTTGTTGTTGGCCCTGCTACACACTGTTGTGATTCCAAAACCAACTCGTTTCGCGTATCCATGTAGAACGTATATACATCATCTGCTGAATTGAATTCCATTCCAGTTTGAGGAACTACAATATCATCCACTGCATTTGGAGCGACGGGTGAAGGTGCACGGCCGGGAGTGTTATCGATTTCTTTCCGATCTACAATTTCAGCATCAACTGTGAAAATATAGGCACGCAGTCATGAACAATGATATCCATAGATTTAGTTGTCAATATATGCTGACAAAGGATTAGGATTTAGGACACGAAGGTTAAAACAATACGATACCCCAGTTATTATCTCACGACACCCTAGCTTTAAGGCGACGACACCCGTGGGTTCACTGTTAATGCACGTGTCGTAGCATTGGTGCTAGGGTATCGTGAGGTTTCAACTGGGGTTTCGCGAAGGATTTTCGGCCTAAATCCAATATTCCTTGGGTGTCGTGGGGATTCTCACCGTGATCAGTTCTAAGCATGGGTGTCATCGCCTTATCGCTAGGGTGTCATGAGCTTTCAACAGGGATGTCTCGAAGGAGTTTCGACCAAAATCCAATTCTCCTGGGGTGTCGCGGGGATTCTCCGCGCGGTCAATTCTAAGCACGGGTGTCGTAGCATTGGTGCTAGGGTGTCATGAGATATCAACTGGGGTGTCGCAAAGGAGTTTCGGCCAAATTCGACAAGGGGTGTCGCGGGGGTTCTCTCCGTGATCAGCTCTAAGCACGGGTGTCGTTGCCTTAAAGCTAGGGTGTCGTGAGCTTTCAACAGGGGTGTCTCGAAGGAGTTTCGGCCAAAATCCAATTCTTCCTGGGGTGTCGCGGGGATTCTCCGCGCGGTCAGTTCTAAGCACGGGTCGTAGCATTGGTGCTGGGGTGTCATGAGATTTCAACTGGGGTGTCACGAAGGAGTTTCGGCCGAATTCGACAAGGGGTGTCGCGGGGGTTCTCTCCATGATCAGTTCTAAGCACGGGTGTCATCGCCTTAAAGCTAGGGTGTCGTGAGCTTTCAACAGGGGTGTCTCGAAGGAGTTTTGGCCGAAATCCAATTCGCCCTGGGTGTCGCGGGGATTCTTCGTACGGTCAGTTCTAAGCACGGGTGTCGTAGCATTAGTGCTGGGGTGTCATGAGATTTCAACTGGGGTGTCACGAATAAGTTTCGGCCGAATTCGACAAGGGGTGTCACGGGGGTTCTCTCCGTGATCAGTTCTAAGCACGTGTATCATCGCCTTAAAGCTAGGGTGTCGTGAGCTTTCAACAGGGGTGTCTCGAAGTAGTTTCGGCCAAAATCCAATTCTCCTGGGGTATCGCGGGGATTCTCTGCGCGGTCAGTTCTAAGCACGGGTGTCATGGCATTGGTGCTAGGTTGTTGTGAGATTTCAACTAGGGTGTCGCAAAGGAGTTTCGGCCGAATTCAATAAGGGGTGTCGCGAGGGTTCTCTACGTGATCAGTTCTAAGCACGGGTGTCGTCGCCTTAAAGCTAGGGTGTCGTGAGCTTTCAACAGGGGTGTCTTGAAGGAGTTTCGGCCGAAATCCAATTCTCCTGGGATGTTGCAGGGATTCTCTGCGCGGTCAGTTCTAAGCACAGGTGTCGTCGCCTTAAAGCTAGGGTGTCATGAACTTTCAACAGGGGTGTCTCGAAGGAGTTTCGGCCGAAATCCAATTCTCATGGGGTGTCGCATGGATTCTCTCCATGGTCAGTTCTAAGCACGGGTGTCGTAGCCATTGATGCTAGGGTGTCGTGAGGTTTCAAGTGGGGTGTTGCGAAGGAGTTTCGGCCAAAATCCAAATCATTCTTGGGTGTCGTGAGGTTTCTTCTTGGGACGACGTAAAACTTACTACGGTAACCGGGTTTTTGGCTTCTCGAAACTCTCTTCTGTTCCCCATCCCTCGAAACTCAATGAGGGGGGGGCGCACCGATTCGATTCCTTTGAACCGCCCACTGAGATGGTGGCGCATGGCAATCGAAACACCCGCCAGGAGTACCTTAAATATGGATGGGGGAATGTCATCGTTAATCACCTTTTCAGCTGATCTTCCAAACTTTTTGGATACTGAGATGACTTCTAGAGGCGAGGGGCGATCTACTGGCACCCATGGGAGCCGCCGCACAACGGTAACCGTCGATGCGGAGGTCTTTGCGTCATCGCTCGCAACCAGCGAGCGACTCAACAGGGCGGCCGAGCAATACATGGCCGTTTCAATGAGACAGATCGAGGTCCTGCTTCGGGCCAACAGCCAGCTGGAGTCGCAAGTAGAGTCCCTCCAGCGCCAGATCACCGAGTTAGCCCCACAACGTGGGGGAGCTCGGCAGCGACCGAAGCAGATGACAAGCCCCTGTGAGGGCTCATGTACTTTTTTCTTTTCTTTCTGTCTTCTCTTTATTTTTGTGATGAATAAAAATAAATTTTAGTAACTTGGGTGTCGCGGGCCTTATCGCCGTGGTCTATTATAAGCACGGGTGTCATCAGATGAGAGCTAGGGTGCCGTGAAGTTTCAACTGGGGTGTCGCGAACGATGACAGCACCGACTCAGGCTGTTAACGACACCCCAGTTCTCATATGACGACACCCTAGCTTTAAGGCGACGACACCGATGACGTGACTGTTAAAGCGGGGTGTCGCGGGAATTTTTCTCCATACGGGGTGTCGCGGGCTTGCTCTCCAGCGTCGTTTATAAGCACAACACACCCTTTATAGCATTTAAAGACACCCCATAGAACAAGCTACGACACCCCGGAAAGCAACATACGAAGATCGCGAAGGTTATAAGCATGGGTGTCGTAGCATTGTAACTACGGTGTCGTGAGGCTTTTCTCCAGCATTCGTTTGGAGCACGGGTGTCCTAGGCTTGTAACTACGGTGTCTTAACAGTATATCAGGGGTGTCGTAGCTTTAACGACGACACTAGAGCTATATGGACAGGAAATAACGAGGAATATAGGCCGAACCACTCTGACGACACCCCAGTTCATGAGGTATAACATCATAGTTAAAAGAGTATGACATTCGTGCTTACAAAACAGTAAACTCTAAATAGTTATGACTCTCAGAATGTCATAACTATTTTGTTCTAAGGAAGTTACACGCGCATTAAACGGTTTGGTCACGCATTAACTAACTCTAACTAGAAAAAACGGTTGGTGTAATAAAGGAGCTTTAGAAAGAAGTGGGAAGAAAGACTTTTTACTTTGTGCTGCGGATGACATTTCCTCCAGAAGTTTTTGTACAAAGACTCCAGTAGCCAGGTTTTCCAGCCTCGAAGCTGAAATATTTTCTTTTGACCGGACTCTCAGAGCGAGGGCGACGGTTCGTGCTCAACTGATTCCGGTGATGCATCCGAAATCCAGAGCGAGGGGGAAGAAAGGGGAAGAAAGAGAGTTCTTCTTGCACAGATGAAATTCAACGTAAAATGGCGCTAGAATGGAGGGAAAGGCTATTTTATCCGCACGCTAATTTAAAAAAAAAAGCGAACTGCTTTAAATGCCCGTCACGTTCAGAACGTTACATCGTAGCAGGGCCATACCGCCCGGTATCGTTATCCACATAGGCTCTATGTGGACCAATCAGAAGAGACGGTGCAGCCCACGTAGGTCTTACTGCACTGAAAATGATGTACAAAGACTTTTTCATGTCGGCACAAGGAAGGGCCCATCAGGCCGCAAACCAGCAGCCATGCGATGGCATGTGAACTTCGATGGACCGCAGAACGGACGCTCGGAGCATGGAGGATTCTTCGCCCAGGAAATTGGTCCAATCAATAATTGGCACAGATCGTAATGTTACGCACGTCGGGGCCACAACGGTGTTCTTATAGGTTGGCAAGGTCTCGGTAGCACGGGTGGCATCACTAATGGTTAGCCCTCCCAGGCTATCACCCAAACTACCACGACAGATCATAGCCCTGGACCACGATGGGTGGCCTGGCGGCATCGCAAAATCATGCTAGCATAATATTCATTTTGTAAGAAGTTGTAGCATAACTTTATCGCTGATTTGGTTGCAAAAATGAAATCAAAATAGAAATGAAATTTATGTGGAACAATCCAATCTGTGCTGTTGATGCTACAGTAAAAATTATTAATAGCAATCCTTTTTTTTCGACGCTTGAGGGTAGCTTCAGAAATTCACGGCATGCACTTTTTAAAACGTTGGCAGGGTCGGCAGGGTCAGCAGGGTATATGCTAACAATCGATCCATAAGATCGAGCGGCTCTCCTCCCCCCCCCCCCCCCCCCCCCCCCCCCCAAGAACCCCCGTGCCCGTGCTCTAGACTCCCGCCCCCTAGCTCCTGATCGAGTAGCTCCCCCCCCCCCCCTGGCGTTCTAATCCAGTGCCCTAGCTCTTGATCCAATGCCCTAGCTCCCCCCTTTCGGCGTTCTAATCCAGTGCCCTAGCTCCTGGCGTTCTGATCCAGTGCCTTAGCTGCCCCCAGATCGAGTGCTCCCTTCCCCCGCGTTTTGATCCAGTGCCCTAGCTCCCCCTTTCGATGTTCTGATCTAGTGCCCTGGCTCCCAATCCAGTGCCCTAGCTCTCCCCCCGGACGTTCTGATTCATTCAACTGCCCCCAGACGTTCTGATTCATTCAACTGCCTTCTGACGAAACGGACGGATCTTTGATATCAGAGAAAGAGAGCAAGAGAGAGAGAGAGAGGTGCCTCTTGCCCACGAAGATTAGAGATGAGGTAGAAGGAATTATTCCAAGTCCTTTCCTTTTTTTCTCTCGTTGGCTGAAACTTTGGTGATGTCTCCTCTCTTTTTCCTTGCGTTGTTGATGGCATTATCGCAAACTCTGGTGATGTCATGACATAGCAAAAGGATGATGTGGATCGTTTGATTTTATTTATTGAATCAAGATAGGAATGAAATTATATGAGATGATTCGATTTATACTATTGGTATAAGGTAAGTGATATGATCCCTAGATTTTAAGGCATGCTTCAAGATAAGAAGTATGACTTCTTACCTTGAAGATCAAGATATGATCTTGATGATTTTATTTATATGCATATTTTAGATCAAACGTCCTATATATAAGGCAAAGATATGATCTTGATGCATGTTAGATAAATTAATATGTAATCTTTAAAATTTTGCATTGGTAATTGTTATCAAATTATTAAATGTGCATGCCTCGGAGTTTATTTCTCCCTACAAATGGTATCAGAGACATGGTTTCTTCTTGATCTAATTTATTGCATGTAAATTAATGCTCCAATTAATTATGTAATCAAAGCTAAAATGGATCACAAGACTATGATTAAAAATCTAAATTACCCATTCAGGTATTCTGTGATATTTTATAGTTCTTTTAATTATTGATGCTTAATCAAAAGATAAATTAAATTGATCTTTGGCATCAAAACATAGATTACACTCACTCTCAAAAAGATGTTTTATATTTGATACATATTGATGTTGTATAAAAGCATGATATTTGCATGTTTAGTATAAAAACATAGATATGAGATATGATAGCTTGTTGTCTATGTTATGAAACAGACAAATATTTATGAGAGTCTTATTTGAATGTCAAATATTTATTCATAATCTTTTTAGATATGATCTAAATAAAGGAATTATGAGTAGTTAAATAATGCAACTGATGCATGATTCAAAATATATGACATGAAATAAAAACATAGACCTCTTCCTCAGGCTCAACTAGGGACTCAGATTCAATCTTAGGTAACTTATCTATATGAAGGGATCTGACTGGGCTCTGGCTGATCATATATCCTAGTTTGTTGCATCTAAAGCATTTAATCTAGGGGTTGGAATTTCTTTGGACCTCTACAGATTTTTCCTTAGCCTCTCTTCTGGGGTGTACCCTTCTTAGGTACTATTCTCTTTTGAATATATGCTTCTCAGGCGCCATACCTAAACTTGGATAGGGTGACTTCCTCAGACTGAACGATATTACACCTCATGGTATACTCTTGGAATGTAGCAATGTATTCATTCATAATTTTACTACCCTGAATTAATCCCTACCACTGGTCCAATAGGCTCTGTTCATACGATGTGGGGACATAATTGGACCTAAGTCTAGCCTTCATAGCGTGCCAGGTGACTATGGGGTCTTTTCCTCTAATAATTGCCTTCGCTCTAAAGTGGCCCAGTATAACCTAGCCTGTCGTACTAACTTGAGCTTGGCAAACTTAAACTTACGCTCTTCAGACATGTTGTAGCAGTCAAAGAACTGGTCCATCCCTTCCTCCCAATCTAGGTAGTCCTTAGGGTCCATAGAGCCATCGAAAGTAGGTGCTTCAAGTCTGACACTTCTAAGGGCTCTTTCTTCTTGGTGTACTGCCTCATGATTGGGTCTCCTACGGAGGACATCTAGGACTGGATCAGGTTGAAGTGGTCTCCTAGGGTTTGGCCTTATGTAGAGGTCAGGTTGTTGGGCTCTCCTAGGATGAGGTGGGGTCTCATGATCAGACTCAGTGTGGGGCTCACGAGCTTCTTCTAGGATGCCCAACCTAGTTTCGACTTGATCGAACCTAAACCCTAATCTAGCCTCAGATTGCTTGATGCCTTGGTTCATTTGGGCTAGTTGTTCAGTGATGATCCTTAAGTGATTATCAATGCTTTGATTAGCCATGGGTTCAGCCTTTGATTAGCCATGGGTTCAGCCTGTAATGGAGGTGGTGACGGGCAAAAAGATGCTCCTGATCTAGTGCACATGCATGCACAATCAAGCATACAAGACTCAGACTGACTCGGACTACGGTATACTAGACCTAGTCATCCAAGAGTAAAGGATTTGGCTTAATGCAAGCCAATCTAACAGTAACTCTTCAATTGGCCAGTTGGGACAGGTGGAAGGGGGGAGGCTCATCCCGCAAATTGCAGGTGCCTAATTAGAATAACCCCAACACTTCGCTTAAGTCGTTTGACATTTGACCTCCCTTCTAGACACCAATTTCAGAGCACATGCCAGATTGATTTGTACTAGTCTCCTCCAGTACACTAACTCGACTGTTGGTGTCCCTAGCCCTCTAGGGCAAATGTCAATTAAGTTGCTACTCAGTTTTAGATTAGAGGCTTAGGATCGGAATGCACAGGTGGTTGTTTTGGGCCAAGAAAGGGGTCTCAATCCGTTCCTTATCTGACATCAATGAAAGCCCTTAAAGTAATTTAATATAGATGAATGACATGTAAAACACAAACCCTAATCCAGAAATCTGTAAATAGCAATAAATCTTAGAATTTTTTTTTATTTTTTTCACAGATCGAATTAAATTCTCAAAAAATAAAAAAAATACTTTAAATTATAACAAATCTAGAAAATTAAATTTTATAATTTTTGGATGTGTATGCAGGCAGAAACAATTCAATTAACAGATGATATATTGATAATAACGTGAATTAAAATTAAGCCCTAACTATGCTCTGATACCAAACTGATGCAAGACCAATTCACATGCAAGTAATTTTTTTTTAATAATTAATAATTGCAATTGATTATTCTCCCAAAGTAATAGCCTAAGAGGGATTCAGAAAAATTCACAATAAATATGCACGCGAAACAATTCCTAAAAAATAAGGAAGAAGGACCATCGAGGCTAAGAAGCCCCGGTAGGGCTTGCTCTCCTACAATAAAGTTACTAGTAGATTAGAAGGGTGTACCTGGCAAGAGGGGAAGATCAAAGTGTTGAAGGGGTTGCTCTACCTAGCGGATGCGTCCTAGATGACCAAGCCTTGAGCCCACGGATCTGCAGCCAAGTATCCGCTGACCTGGATGATGATCGCCTTGAATCCTGGATTCGTGGCTACTGAGAGATCTGCAAGATCATCATATAAGGGTTAAAGAATCATAGAAAAATTTAAAATAGAGGTAAAGAGACAAAGGAGTAGAGAAAAGGAGAGGGCAGCCAAGGTTTCTCCTGGAGACTTGGGATGTTGGCACGCGCAGGAGGAAAACAAGAGCACCAGAGAACCAACTAACAAAAATCACAATAACTCAAAACTTGGATTGATTGATTATTAATAAAAGATACATCATTCATACAAGAGGGTCTTTTTATAGAGCAAGAGACTTGGGGCCCAAGAAAATATAGATATGGAAAGAGAGAAAAGAAAAAAAAAGATGCCCTAATCAAATTTGACATGAAATCTGCAGCGTCCATATGAGGAAGGTGATCTTCTAGATGCAATCAGCGGCAGCTGGATTTGGCATGAAATCTGTGGCATCCAGATGAGGCAGGTGATCTTCTATATATGATTAAGATGCAATCAGCGGCAGCTTAATTTGGCATAAAATCTGCAGCGTCCAGATGAGAAACGTGATCTTCTAGATGCAATCAGCGGCAGCTTAATTTGGCATGAAATCGGCATCGGCTAGATGAGGAAAATGATCATCTAAATCGGAAAGGTTGCTTGCTCTGCTAGGTGGCATGTGGACTGCTTAAAGTAGGTGTGGCACCAACTTGAATTTAGCAGCTCCTCTGACTGTGATGGCCTTGTCTTCTGCTCCAATACTGATGTCTCCTCTTGTAAGCTGATGAACTTACTACAGGACTCATATTAAAATAAATTGAACTGGATAGGACTCAATTTAGAATAAAATGAACTGGACGAGACTTAAAATAAGCTAAACTTTATTTTCCAACTCATGACTTGAATCATAACTAATCAGATATCCACAGAGGGTTAAGAATCCTCTGCTTGATCCTGGTACCCGCACCAAGATGCATGCGGAGATGCAATAACTGATAAGAGAGATGACTAATTCTAACCATATTTTAACTCCAGCTTCACTGATAGCATGTAAAATTATATTTTGATTACTGAATTTTATGGGATACTTATCATATTTTAAAGTTTATTGTAAAAAAATTGTTTGTAAGATATTTTAATAATATTTCATGACTTCTTTTTAAACATTATTTGCATTTCAATAAATTAAATTTTAAAATTATAAAAATAAAATAAATTAAAAATAATAAATTATTAAAAAATATTAGTGATAATTAGCAACGAAATTCATCTCGCTAATTAGCAACGGAATTATATCTCTTGCTAATTAGCAACGGAAGAAAAATCCATTGCTAATCCGTCGCTAATTAGTGACGAAAATTATTCCGTCACTAATTCATCACTAATTAGTGGCAAAAATTATTCCATTGTTCCGTCGCTAATCGGTTGCTAAGATTAGCAACGGATTTTAATTCCATCGCTAAATGTTTGCGAAAAATATTTCTACGATTGATTTTATCCATCGCAATTCTGTCGCTATATAAGATTTGTGACGAAATTCATACTTTTAGTGATGAATATTTTCATCGCTAAATTTATTTTTTTTTGTTGCAGTGACGTTTTTAATTTCTTCTTATGCAAGAATTTCTTTTGTAAGTAAAAATCCTTTGGTTCCATTATTTTTGCCGTATCATTTTTCATAAGAATTGATTATGCAATTAGTATGTTATCTAACTATTATTTTTAGGTAGTTGGAAATTTTATTTTTATTTTAATAATATTTTTTTCTATTTTTCAACAATTTTGTTTGTTCTTGTCTTTCCTTTTGATACCTTCTAAATTTTTATTTGGCTTTAACTAATTCATCTTTCCCAATTTATAGTTTTTTTTTTCACAACAAACCATAGTAATTTTTTCCTTTCTTTCTTTTTTTTTTTTTTTTTTTTTCGGGTGCTCAAAAGGTTTGAGCTTGCATGGTATAATTTATCATGCTAGTCATGGTGGCTCATTTCTTGAGTGGATCGTTAATAAACAAACGTCCACAAGAGCACGCAGATAAGGGGATTTGATGAGATAAGATAAAATATAAAAAAAAAAGTGAAAAGAAAAGAACAAATTAGAACGGTTGCAAGGTTAGGCCTGATCCATCGAGCTTCTCGTGGACCATACGCTGCAAACTGTCTGCCATGTCGGTGCTCAGATGATTCGCCAATCACCAACCTGCCTTTTCTAAAGAAGCTCGCCCGTTGGATTGTTGCCCCGACAAGGGCCATAGGGGTTGTCTAAAAAGGAAAAGTCTTGCACCAACCCCAATAATTAACGTGCATCGCATATATGCGCGCATATTTGAAATAAATATTTTTTTTTTAATGTGCGCATACATGATACATATTAATCATCAGACGTGATAAAGTTCTTGCTGCACCCCCGAAGCAGCAAGACTTTTCTGATGCGAGAGCTTTGAGCCCGGTGGTGCCTGCCTTGGGCTGGGTGACCAGGATCACGTCAGTGGGCCTAGGCTTGAAGTGGTCTTGGATGACCATCTGGCGTGGAATAGCGATTAGCGACATCAGAAATCCAGAAGCCTTGATATTGTCTGGTATGATGCTATCAAGGTCTAGAAAGACTAATATATTAAATTGAGTTTGAATCTAAGGATTGAGATTAAATCAAGTCATGAGTGTATACGGGCTTAAAATTAATTTAATCTTATTGGGTTAGTCCATGAGAATTTTTGTTGAGTCTGAGCCTTGCATGGATGTATTTAAACTCTAGTTTCTAGGGTTTGAAGGAATAGAGAAAAGATTCTTTTCTCCCAAGATAATTTTTTCTCTCTCTATCTTCTCCTCTCCCTCTTCCTTCTTCCATCAACAGAGGCTTTCCGAAGCTGTGTGGATGAAACCGTGCAAAAGGAGAATCCCAGGTGGAGGCGTCTTGGTTCCACGGTTAACGAGCGTCTTGGTTCCACGGTGGATTGCAAGAACGCCCGTCTTGGTTCCACGTGGATTGCAAGAGGAAGTCCACGGTGCGGTGAAGACATAAAGGAATTAATTGGGAATTAATTTCGAAGACAAAAGGCGTGAAAGGAATTAATTCAGCAAAAAAGAAAATCAAAATAGGAAAAGATTTATTTATTAAAATAAATCTTTAGGAATAAAGGGGTTGTGGAGTTTTGAACCATGATCAAGAAGTCAACAGGCTTTGGATCAGTAAAGAAAAAGGGGCTTTGATGGTTGTTCAAGAATGGATACGTTATACCAATCTTGAATCTTGGATCAAGAGACTACACACCTATCATTGATAACAAAGGGTGAAAGCCCAGATTACTTCTCCAATGGGGTTGATCCATTCTGTTCATCAAGGACTAAACCCCAACTAGTGGTATCAGAGCCTGGTTCAGCAAGGTTCAGGAACAAGAAGAAGTTGTTTGGGATCTTCAAAGGATTGAAACAATTTCAACAAGGTCCATCAAGGTACTTCTTAATTTTTTAAAATTTATTTTTGTGCTATTTTTTTTGGTTAAAATATCGTCATGGGTAGTAGCATAAAAATAGATTTTGAAAAGTTTGATGGGAATGGAAGTTTCTTCATGTGGAAAGTCCGGGTAGAGGATCTTCTTGTGCAACAGGGTTTAGATCTGGCTTTGGAGGAAAGGTCAGATGGGATGATAGATAAGCAGTGGATGGGATGATAGATAAGCAGTGGATGTTGTTGGAGAAAAGGCATGTTCAATGATCAGGGATGTCTGGCTGATTCAGTCCTTTATTCAGTGCTAGAGGAGAAGACCCTGAAGGGACTTTGGTCGAAGTTGCAAGCCCTCTATATGGGGAAGAATATGTGCAACAAGTTGATATTGAAGAAGCACCTCTACAGCCTTCGGATGTCAGAAGGTGGAGATGTGCTGGGCCATATCCAGGTGTTCGACCAGGTGAGTAATGAATTGCTGAATGTCGGGGTCAAGATGGAGGAGGAAGATAAGGCACTTTTGCTATTATGTTCGCTGCCCATATCACATGAATCATTGGTTACGACGCTGCTCTATGGGAATGAGACATTATTCTATGAAGATATTGTCTCGGTGCTTCGGACGAATGAGCAGAGGGAGAGGATGACAAAGGAAGCTGTTCCCTAGGAGGGTCTATCAGTTGGGAAAGGTCAGGCAGAGGAAGGGACATGAGCAGGCCTAGGGGACGGTTACAGTCCAAGAAGGCTAAGTGCTATAAGTGTGGTGAGGTAGGACATTTTAAAAGGGACTGCCCTAAGTGGAAAAAGGGAGAAAAGGGAGGATCTAAGACTGTGAGTATAGTTGCAAGCCAGGAGTGGAGGATGATCTCTTGGTGGTATCAGATGGTCACAGTCACAGTACAGAGATGTGGACTTTAGATTCAGCTTGTTCTCATCATTACACTCCCAACCGATCGTGGTTCAGTACTTACACAGAGGTTGATGAGGGGTGTGTGACTCTTGGAGATGATCACCCTTACAAGGTGGCAGGGATTGGCACAGTGAGGGTGATGATGTTTGATGGCATGGTGCGCACTCTTACTAGCGTGAAGCATATTCCAGAACTCAAGAAAAATCTGGTGTCACTGGGGTACCTAGAGCAGATTAGATACAGCTTTAGCAGTCATGCCAGAAGTTGAGTTCTGAATATCTCTAATGGAGCTATGGTGGTGATGAGAGGGAGAAGTCTGGAGAACAACCTATACAGGTTGGAGGGCTCTATGGTGACAGGGAAATCTGAGGCAGCAGATGTGGAACAGGATCCTCAGGATGTGTACAGGATGTGACATTACCGCCTAGGCCACATGGGAGATAGGGGAATGAAAGAACTGAGCAAGAGATGACTACTTCCGGACCTGAGTGGTCGAGTCATGGAGATCTGTGAGCCATGTCAGATGGGGAAGCAGAGAAGTATGCATTTCTTGGTCAGCACAACTAGAAGTGTAGAACTCCTGGAGTTAGTACACATAGATGTTTGGGGACCAGCCCCAGTTTCTGCAAGGAATGGGGCCATATACTTCTTTACCTTGATAGATGATTTCTCAGGAAAGCAGTGGATCTACTTCATGAAGGAGAAATCATAGGTCTTCACCAAGTTCAGAATTTGGAAGGCTGGGGTGGAGAGGGACCAGGGTAGGAGTGTGAAGTGTCTGAGGTCAAACAGTGGTGGAGAATACACCAGCAGGAAGTTTCAGAGATTTCTTGAGGAGTGGGGCATCAAAAGGCACTTTTCGGTAATGGAAACTTCTCAATAGGAAGGGGTGGCTGAGAGAATGAATAGAATACTATTAGAAAAAGCAAGGTGCTTGAGGCTACAGGTACGGCTTCCAAAGATGTCCTAGGTTGATGCAGTAGATGTAGCCAGCTACTTGGTCAATCGGTCACCGCACACCAGGTTGGATGAAGGCATTCCAGAGGAGATATGGTCTGGAGGGAAGATACGTTTGAACCATCTGAGGGTGTTTGGATGCACGACATATATGCATGTTGGTGCTGGGGAGTGGAGTAAGTTGGACGCCAGGTCTAAGAAGATGGTGTTCCTAGGCTACCCGCATGGAATCAAGGGGTATCGGCTGTGGGATCCCTTGGAGAAGAAGGTTGTCATCAGCAGGGATGTGACCTTCGATGAGAGCTCGATCCTTCGGAGCAGAGATGGTATAGATTCACAGCAGGGACTGCAGGAGGTGGAACACGGTAACACTAGTCAGATGACTTCCTATACAGTTGTGCCATTTGCTAGTGGACTAGGAGGATTTGAGATTCAGGTGGAGAGGACTGACAGAGGGGTCAAAAGCCAGAAAGTTCAGCATGATGCAGCTAAGCAGAGGACTCAGGAGGATGTAGCTAGGCAGGGGATTGATACTGGGATCACACTGCATAGGTCCGGAAGAAACATGCGACCACCAGTTCGATATGGCTTCGAGGATTCGGTGTCATATGCCTTGGTGACAGCGAATGAAGACCCTTACACCTATCAGGAGGCTGTGGAGAGCCAGAACAGCCAGGATAGAGATAGATGGGTCCAAGCTATAGTAGGAGATGCAGGCTATGGCAGAGGAGATGCAGTCTTTCTACAGGACTGGCACGTTGCAGGTGATCCAGCTTCCACAAGGAAAGAAACCCATTGATTGCAAATGGGTTTATCAGCGCAAGAAAGGGCCTTCAGAGTAAGAAGGTATCAGGTACAAGGCAGGACTAGTGGCCAGAGGATACTTTCGGAGGAAAGGCTTCGACTACAGAAAGCAGGTGGAAGAAGGTGGAGTGGAGCTGGTGAAGGTACATACCAAGAAGAATCCAGCAATGCATTGACCAAGGTTCTTTCATAGGATAGCTTTCGTAGGGATTGCAGCTGATGGACACGGCGACGTGCTGAGGCCTTGAAAGCACCAAGGTGGAGATTGTTGGATCTGGTGTGGTGCTATCGAGGCCCAAAGGGGCTAACTTGTATTGGGCTGAGTTTGAGTCCAAGGGTTGAGATTAAATCAAGTCACGGGTGTACACGGGTTTGGGGATTAGTTTAATCTCATTGGGTTAGTCCATGGGAGTTTTTGTTGAGTCTGGGTCTGGCGTGGATGTATTTAAACTCTAGTTTTAGGGTTTGAAGGAGTAGAGAACATATTCTTTTCTTCAAGATAATTTTTTCTCTCTCTATCTTCTCCTCTCCCTCTTCCTTCTTCCATCAATGGAGGCTTCTCGAAGCTGTGTGGACGAAACGTGCAAGAGGAGGATGCCATGTGGAGGCGTCTTGGTTCCACGGTTAAGGAGCGTCTTGGTTGGTGGATTGCAAGAACGCCCGTCTTGGTTCCACGGTGGATTGCAAGAGGAAGTCCACGGTGCGGTAAAGGAATTCATTGGGAATTAATTTCGAAGACGAAGAGGCATGGGAGGAATTAATTCCAGCAAAGAAGAAAATCAAGAGTAGGAAAAGATTTGTTTTAATCTTTAAGAATAAAGGGACTGTGAAGTTTTGAACCAGGATCAAGAAGCCGGTCAACAGGCTTTGGATCCGAACAGTAAAGAAAAAGGGGCTGGTGGTTGTTCAAGAACGGTGCATCAATCTTAAATTTTGGATCAAGAGACTACACATATATCATTGATAACAAAAGGTGAAAGTCCAAATTATTTTTCCAGTAAGATTGATTTTATTGCTGTTCATTAAGGACTAAATCCCAACATATACGTCTAGAGGACACATTGCCAACCTTCTTGTTTTGGAAGCCAAGGTATAAGTCTATAAGACTGCTTGGCTCCTGGACTTTCAAGTCTATAATCTGGTCATGGTTTCATTTTTATCACCCTCCTAAGCTTTCGATGTAACCGAGAAGCGTGGAAGAGCGGCATCCATGGATGGGGTCACGGCAGCATGCGTTGACCATGTATGTTATTCACGCACATGGATTGATGGGAGGTCACGTCAGCAAATGAACGGTGCTTGGACAAAGATGACATCGTGCAGTGCACGGTACTTGGACATCGGTGCGATGCACGAACACGCAACCTCACGGCCTAAGGAAGGACGCATCGGACTGCAGGTGAACAGCGGTCATGCGATGGGCAGCGAACTTTGACGCACCGCAGGCATTGAACGACTTTGTGCACCGCGCTAGTGGACGAACGCGTGCATCAACGCGATTGTTGACCGCGTGCTCGTGCGAATGTATGTACCATAATTTAATGAATGATGGCACATTTTACCTGCACATCTTTATAAATATACGGTTATAAATATATAATTAAATATGTTTAATATATATTTTATGCATTGAAAGCAATGCGAAAAGATTTTTTCTTACTAATTTAGACCCTAACCGATTAACCAAACTACACGTCGGATCAGAGGCCTTCACGATGATGGGCTGTGGAGGCATGGCAAAGCCATGCTAGCATGCCAAGGCTACATTTTGTAAGTAAGTTGTGCCATTCCTTCATGCCTCCTTTGCTTACAGAAATTCATTCCTTCATGCCTTATTTGGTTATAAAAATAAAAATAAAATTAAAATAAAATCAAAAGAAAAAAAAATGAACAGAATGTAGACAATAATTCTAGTGTTTATGCTTGTTCATAGTAAGAAATCAAATACAAAAATGCAATGCTAATTCAATTTATATGTTTATTATATGTAATATGTTTGAAAGAATGGAATCAAATTTATTATAAATTTATCATTCTATCTTTGTATATAGAAAGTAATTTAAAAAGTTAATAAACTTTATTTTTTAAATTTTAATATTTTTTTATCAATGCATAATGAATTCAATATAACTCATGTGGTATTAATATAACTTATGTCATGATATATTTATATAACAACTTATATATAATATTGAATTTAAAATTAATATATATAATAACTTTTATATTATGATATTATCTATTATAATACTATCATATAAAAATCAAACATTAAATATAATACTACAATAAAAGTTGTTATATAATTTTTTGTAATATTATAACACTAGAATTAATATTATAACATTAAAATATAATAAATTTATATTATAATGTTAACTATATAATACTATAATATTAAAACTATAACATTAATATATTATATATTATTAATATTATAATCATATAATTATGATATTATAATAATTTTAATAATTATTGTTGACCCAATTATTGATTTTGATGATTAACAAAACTATTTGAGTATAACATTTGAAGTTACTAATGATTTTGGTTAAGTTTTTCAGATTATGATTTGATTTATTAATCAAAATCACAAGACAAATCAAGTTCTGGATCGAATCTAATGTCTAGGTAAGATTGCAGACATTAGAGTCGACACATGGAATCACAGAGTCGACTCCGAAAATTGGCACGGAATTTAGAGTCGACTCTGAACTGTTAGAGCCGACTCCAACAGAAAGACAGAACGATGGTTTTTCTGGTCACGTTTTAGAGTCGACTCCTGGACTGTTAGAGTCGACTCCAGAAAAGTTTCTTGTCGACCCCAGAAAAGTCAGAGACGACTCCAGATAAGCGGATTGGGATTTTCGAGTTAGAGCCGACTCCAGAAAAGTTAGAGTCGACTCCAACCCACCTAAACGACTCAAACTGCCAGATCAGTCTCTAAACTTTATTTTATCTTTTTAATCCTAACGGCTATACCATTTTGGTTCTAAGGTACACTTGTTTCTAACGGATAGTTTTCAACTATTTATGGATTAAGAAGGGTCTATAAGAAGGGGATCTGTTGTATCCAAAATAAGAGAGAGGGGAAGATAAAAAGAGAGAAACAAGAGTGAAATCCATCAGAAAATCAAAAGAGAAAAATGGAAGATTCGAAAGGAAAGATTATACTGATTTTCCAACACAAAAGAGAGAGATTTCTAGCTTTCTTAGTTCCATTTTGAAGAAATCTCAAAAGAAGAAGCAAGCCCTAGTTTTTTGATCTTCTGAGCTTCAAAGAGCATACTAAAGGAAGATCCACTCAAGAGAAGAGAAGAAGCAAGCCACCAAGATCTGCAAATCAGGCTTTTCTATCTCTTTATCTTTGTTCTATCATTGTATATTTGCTCATTGGAGGAGCTCTTGATTTGTAAAACATTATTATTTGCTAGTTCAATCAGGGGATTGATTCAGTGGAGGTAGTCTTACCTTGTGCAAGCTTGGTTGCTTGTGTGTAGGGTTTTTGTGCTGGTGAGCCTTGAAAACCAGCTGGGTTCGTTGTGCATCCCGGGAAAACAACAAGTTGAGTTGTGAGCTTGTAAAACAACTCTGCTGTAATCAGATTGATTATAGTGTGGACCCAAGTGAACTTGGGAGTGGACGTAGGTGTTGGTACACCGAACCACTATAAATCTTTGTGTTTGCTGTGATTGTATCCTTGTCTCTACTCTCTATCTGTGCATACTCTATTTTTAATTTGTGTACATCTAAGTTTTCACTTCCGCTATTTTTTTAAAAGGTTTAATTTTTAAAAAACCCAATTCACCCCCCCTCTTGGGTTGCATCTGGGCCAACAATTGGTATCAGAGCTAGTGCTCATTAGATTTGATCACACGATCAAGAGCAAAGATCCAAATGGCAACTCAAGTTGGATCATCTTTTTTGAAGGTCATTCTACGAATAGACCTCCACTTGTTTAATGGCTTAAACTATTTATTGGAAAGCTAGAATGAGGATATTCATTCAAGCTTTGACTATGATCTATGGGGTGTTATAATTCAATGGACCTAGTACACCCACACAGAATTGATGGCACTATTGTTCCTAAGCCCGAAAGGGACTGGAATGATAATGATAAAAATGGCACAGCTTAATGCTAAAGCCATGAATGTTTTATATTGCTCATTAGATGCAAATGAATTCAATAGAATCTCCACATGTAATTCCGCAAAGGAGATTTGGGATAGATTAGAGGTTACCCATGAGGGTACAACCAAGTAAAAGAATCCAAATTAATATTCTTGTTCATAATATGAATTGTTTAAAATGGACAATCTGAAACCATTTCATGCATGTTTACTAGATTTACAGATATTGTAAATGGTTTAAAAAGTCTTGGTAAACATATACTAACTCTGAACTTGTTAAAAATTCTTAGGTCACTTACCAAGATCATGGGAAGCCAAAGTGACTGCAATCCAAGAAGCAAAGGACCTCAAGTACCCTACCCTTAGAAGAATTCTAGGATCCTTATGACCATGAGCTTCAAGTTAAGCAACATGTTGATGATGATGAGTCAAGAAGAAGAGGAAAAGATGATGAAAGAGATGAATGAAGATGAAAGTGATGATGAGGACTGCTCTCTTACAAAAAGTTTAAAAGATTCATGAGAAGAAGAAAGTTTGAAAAGAAAAATTTGCAAAAGATGAGGACAAGGGCAAAGAAAAAGAAGATGAATGTAAAAACCAGGCACTTTAAATGAATGTAAAGAAAGGCAAGAAAAAGAAGGCAATGATGGTTGGAGTGAGAAAGCTCTTCCGAAGAGAAGAGAAAGGAAATGGCCAATCTATGCTTCATGGCGGACAATGACGAGGTAAGTCCGACTTGATGACTTTACTTTCGATGAGTTGAAGCTTTTTATGAATTGATGGATGATTTTGCAAAATTAAGTTCAAAGAACAAAATCTGAAAAAAAATGAAAATCTATCTTTAGAAAATGAAAAGGTAGAAAAAGAACTTTTGAAAAGAAAATGAAAGCTTAAAAATGAAGTTGAAAAGACTTAAACATAGTTGATAAATTTACTTTAAGCTCAACAAATTAACATGATTATTAAATAGTCAAAAAGCAGTTTTTGACAAAGCGGATTAGGATATAACACTTAGAAAACAAAAATCACTTGAAAAATATTTTTGTACGTGCTGGCCAAAGTAATATTACTTGCTTTAAATGTAATCAAAAAGGACATAAATCTTATGAATGTGTAAAACTCCACTAAATATTAAAGAAAAAATATGGGTTCCGAAAGGAACAAATTTATTGCTCTAACCATGAAGGACCCAAGAAAGCTTGGGTACCTAAACATAAGATTGATATTTTGCAGGAGTGTCTTGCGGCCAAAAGATCAAAGAAAGTGGTATCTTGATAGTGGCTGCTCAAGACACATGACGGGTGACAAAGATCAATTCATCACCCTTGAAGAAAAGAGGAGGAGTAGTTACATTTGGCGATAATGGCAAAGGCCAAATCTTGGGTTTGGTAACATTCAAATAACTCCTCCACATATATTGAAATGTACTTTATGTTGATGGTTTAAAGCATAATTTAATTAGTATTAGTCAATTATGTGACAAAGGTTTTAAAGTATCATTTGAATCTTCTATTTGCACTGTTAGCTAATCCCATTGATAATAGCATTGTTTTTATTGGAAATAGAAATGGCAATGTATACTTGATTGATTTAGACAATTTGTCTACTAATAATCATTGCTTAGTTGCTAATAATGCTAATATGAATGAGATTGGTTGGTTGTGGCATCGAAGATTAGGTCACGCAAGCACACACCTGATTTCAAAACTAATTAGAATGGATTTAGTAAAAGGTTTACCTAAATTAGATTTTGAAAATAACAAAATATGTGATGCATGTCAGTTTGGAAAACAAACAAGAAGTTCTTTTAAATCTAAAAATGTTGTTTCAACTTCTAGGCCATTAGAGCTACTTCACATGGACCTTTTTGGACCAACTAGAACCACAAGTCTAGGAGGAAAGAAATATGGTCTTGTGATAGTAGATGATTACTCTAGATTCACTTGGGTAATGTTTTTAGCTCACAAAGATGAGACTTTCTCGATATTCCTGAAATTCTTCAAGAAAGTAACAAATGAGAAAAACACTACCATAGTGTCTCTAAGAAGTGATCATGGAACTGAATTTGAAAATCACTTATTTGAAAGTTTTTGCAATGAAAATGGTATTAATCATAATTTTTCTGCACCTAAGACCCCTCAACAAAATGGAGTAGTTGAAAGAAAAATAGGACTCTAGAAGACATGGCCCGTACCATGCTATGTGAAAGTAAACTCCCGAAATACTTTTGGGCGGAAGCTATTAACACAGCATGTTACATCCTAAATAGAGCCTTAATAAGACCTATTTAAAGAACACCCTTATGAATTATGGCATGATAGAAAACCCAACATTAAATATTTTCATGCATTTGGTTGTAAATGTTTTATTCATAATAATGGTAAACAACTTAGGTAAATTTGATGCAAATCTGATGAAGGAATATTCTTAGGTTATTCAACAACTAGTAAAGCATATAGAGTGTTCAATAAGAGAAGTTTAATTGTTGAAGAATCTATTCATGTAGTTTTTGATGAATCTTTAGCATCAAGTTCCAAAAGGATTGATGATGAGGAAGATACAACATTCTCGAAAACAATCTTGAAAAAAATATTGATGTATCTTCAGATCATGAACAAGAAGCTAAAGATAATGATTCCTAATGCTGATGATATTAATACTAATCATAATGATATAGATCTACCAAGAGATTGGAGATACGCTTATAGTCATCCCAAGGAATTGATTATAGGTGATCCATCTCAAGGAATAAGAACTAGATCATCTATGAGAAATATTAGTAATCACCTTGCATTTGTTCTCAAATTGAACCTAAAACCATTGAAGAAGCTGAAAAAGATATAATTGGATGTTAGCTATGCAAGAAGAATTAAACCAATTCACTAGAAATAATGTATGGACATTAGTGGAAAGACCTAAAGATCATTCTGTTATAGGATCAAAATGGGTTTTTAGAAATAAACTAGATGAAAATGGCATAGTAATTAGAAACAAAGCTAGATTAGTTGCAAAAGGATATAATCAAGAAGAAGGTATTGATTTTGATGAAACCTTTGCACCTGTAGCTAGATTAGAAGCCATTAGGCTATTACTTAGCATTTGCATGTTGCATGAATTAATTTATTTCAAATGGATGTCAAAAGTGCATTTTTAAATGGATTTAATAAATGAAGAAGTTTATGTTGAACAACCACCGGGTTTTGAAGATCATGAATTTCAAATCACGTTTTTAAATTGCACAAAGCTTTATATGGTTTGAAACAAGCACCTAGAGCTTGGTATGATAGACTAAGTAAATTTTTGATTGAAAATGATTTTACAAGAGGAAATGTTGATAAAACATTGTTTTTGAAAAGAAAAGATAAAGATTTACTTGTAGTTCAAATTTATGTTGATGACATTGTATTTGGTGCTACTAACAATCTTCTATGTCAAGAGTTTGCTAAGTTAATGCAGGGAGAATTTGAAATGAGCATGATGGGAGAACTCAATTTCTTCCTTGGACTCCAAATCAAACAAAGCAAAGAGGGAATCTTTATCAACCAAACAAAGTACACAAAGAAATTCTAAAGAAGTTTGGTATGGAATCAATCAAACCCCTCGGAACACCAATGAGTCCTTCATGCAAGCTGGACAAAGATGAAGAAGGTAAGAAGGTTGATCAAAAATATTATCGAGGTATAATCGGATCCCTACTTTACTTAACTGCAAGTAGACCAGACATAATGTTTGCTGTTTGCTTATGTGCTAGATTTCAGTCTGAACCTAAAGAATCACATTTAATTGCTGTTAAAAGAATACTTAGATACTTAAGTGGAACAA
Organism: Calamus simplicifolius; assembly: GCA_900491605.1. Classification (NCBI taxonomy): domain Eukaryota; kingdom Viridiplantae; phylum Streptophyta; class Magnoliopsida; order Arecales; family Arecaceae; genus Calamus; species Calamus simplicifolius. The sequence goes on along the minus strand of UESW01005098.1, from coordinate 238,104 downwards.
AAAATGTAGGTTTATGGTATTCTAGAGACTCAACATTAAATCTGATTGCTTATTCTGATTCTGATTATGCTGGATGTAAGTTAGATAGAAAAAGCACAAGTGGTGCATGCCAATTTTTAGGAAGTAACTTAATCTCATGGTTTAGCAAAAAGCAAAATTCGGTTGCATTATCTACTGCTGAAGCAGAATATGTTGCAGCTGGAAGTTGCTGTGCTCAAATCCTATGGATTAAGAGACAACTTGAAGACTATGGTATCACACTTGATAAGACACCTATAAGATGTGATAATACAAGTGCAATAAATCTAACTAAAAATCCAATTCAACATTCAAGAACAAAGCATATTGAAATTAGATATCACTTTATAAGAGAACATGTTGCCAATAATGAAATTTGTCTTGATTATGTGAATACTGAAGAACAACTGGCAGATATATTTACAAAACCCTTAAGTGAAGAGAGATTTTGTTATCTTAGAGGAGAATTAGGAGTTTGTGATCCTTTGGAATAGTTTTCTGAAACTCTTAAGGACAACAACTATCTAGATTTCATCAATTTCTTGAAAAATCTCGATTTCAATAAGGAAATCTATCTAGATCTTGATTCATTGTTTCCCCAATTGCTAAGGAACATTATCTAGATTTGATGATTAATTTGAATAGTTTCAGATCCTTGAAACTTGATTTTTTTCTCTGAAACTGTTAGAGTCGAGTCGACACCTTAGTTTTTGATGTTCTGTCTAAGCAATTAGAGCCGACTCTGGCTTTTAGAGCCGACTCTAATTCGAGCGCTGACAGACTTTCTGGTTCGGAGCCGACACCCAGTTTTGGGAGTCGACTCTAAGTCGAGCTAGGTCAAAAATAAAAGGCGGAGTCGACCCC